>JAAOOA010002627.1:0-42629 GCA_012861695.1 Trematomus loennbergii
CTTTGACTCAGACATGTACCCCATGAACTGGTGCACATTCTTCAGGAAGAACTCTGATGTTGTGACTGCCCGGCCCGGCTTTACAATATACTCGCTCCAGCCACGGATCATCTTCATGTTTCTTAGGAACAGCCAGTCTGACAGGCGGTTAACACCATGGGCCATGTATACTATGAAGTTCTTTATCCGGCTGATCTTCGACACAACATTGTCTTTCTGTTTTACTGTCGGAGCGACACCCAAACAATGATCCAAGTATGTCTGAAGGTACGCCTCCATGCTTCTAGGCAACGTGATTTCACGCATGGTATTCCCCCGTCCACACCCAGTGGACCAGTAATTTGAGGGAGAGGGCAAGTCATTAGCCAGCTTAGAGGCACGGGTCTTCCGGCATACAGGGGTCTCGCTACCGGAGGCTACTGCAAACATGACAGTTTCCACCGGGGTCTTCACAGGGGTCTCGCTACCGGAGGCTACTGCAAACATGACAGTTTCCACCGGGGTCTTCACAGGGGTCTCGCTACCGGAGGCTACTGCAAACATGACAGTTTCCACCGGGGTCTTCACAGGCGTCTCGCTACCGGAGGAAACTGGTAATATGACAGTCTTCACTGGGCTCTTCACAGGGTTCTTGACCGGTCTCTTTCCACCGGAGGCTACTGCAAGCATTACAGTCTTCACTTGGCTCTTCACAGGGTTCTTTACCGGTGTCTTCCCACCGGAGGCTACTGCAAGCATGACAGTCTTCACCGGGCTCCTCACAGGGGTCCCGCTACCGGAGGTTACTGGGGAATGCATGACAGTCTTCACCGGGGTCTTCACAGGGGTCCCGCTACCGGAGGTTACTGGGGAATGCATGACAGTCTTCACCGGGGTCTTCACAGGGGTCCCGCTACCGGAGGTTACTGGGGAATGCATGACAGTCTTCACCGGGGTCTTCACAGGGGTCCCGCTACCGGAGGTTACTGGGGACTGCATGACAGTCTTCACCGGGGTCTTCACAGGGGTATTGCTGCCTGAGGCTACTGTGTTTATGCCGGAGGTACTTGGGATTGCCAGGCCCTTAAATCGTATACATTCGTCCTCTTCCTCAAGAACAGCAGCACTCTGCTTCCTGGGTTTTAGCTCCTTTTTCAGCCTGGAGCGCAGGGTCTTCACCTCATCATTGAGGGCATCCTTCTGAGCCCTCAATGCCACATTTTCCAGCATCACCTGCCTGCAGTCCTCGTTGTCACACTCGGTATGTGGGGAGAAGGGTGGAGGGTGCCCGGGGTATTCCCCCTCATTGTCTATATCCAATGATGTAGCCATTCCAATGATGGGGTTAGTCTCACGGAGGTCATGGAGCAACTGCAGTGCCACACTATGCTTCAGCCTTGCCATGACCTGCTGTGCCTCATGTCGGGACAACTCAGGGTGGTCATGTTTTACATGACGGTCCAGTCTCTTCCCAGCGTACGAACACCCAGCGATGGGACAGGGTTTGGTCCGAACATTTATCCTTCCACTGGCTATTTTCAGGAGGATTCCCCTCTCCTCCAAGTTCCGCACTGCATGCTTGTGCTTAAGGTGTTTGTTCAATGCCAGATAGAAGAGTCTGCACACCGGGCATTCAGATGACATCCTTACTGAAACACACATAATGAATTTGATCAAAATGATGTTATAGTTCTCCGTTTATATGCGTTAGCGTGAGCGGTGGTTGCGACACTGGGTCCGATGCATCAATTCATGGTGCATGGACGAAGGGAAGTATTGGGTTACCACCGGGTCAGATGGTCCCACTTCCGCACCAACGCGGGGCTGGTGATGGCAACATTGGGTCCGATGCATCCATACATGGTGCCCCGACCATGAGAGGGTTTGGGGTACCCCGGAACCAGGCACCACCCCAGCAGGAAACGGGTTGTATGGTCAAAGGAGGAAAGAGTGATAGAACCGGGGTAAAGCAAAGAAAGTGTCCGACAATAGTGACTTGTGAGGCGGCCAGAGAGTCTGTCATATCTCGGTCCTATCCTCCAGGCAACGCTGTGGCCAAAACTGGGCTAAAAACAAAAAAAAACTAAAAAATATTTCATCCAGGGAAATTTGGGTGAAAATGAAAAAAAAGTACCCAGAAATAGTGCTTCATTAGCCAGCAGCAGTCCCCTGTCGACTCATGTGACATTCCTCCAGGGTTACATAGAACCAGGGTGTGGGGTCCGAGCCATCTCCGAGACATCTCTAGTCCATGTTGATAATGGGGGAAATGTACCCCAAAATAGTCCTTCATTAGCCAGCAGCAGTCCCCTGTCGACTCATGTGACATTCCTCCAGGGTTACATAGAACCAGGGTGTGGGGTCCGAGCCATCTCCGAGACATCTCTAGTCCGTGTTGATAATGGGGGAAATGTACCCCAAAATAGTCCTTCATTAGCCAGCAGCAGTCCCCTGTCGACTCATGTGACATTCCTCCAGGGTTACATAGAACCAGGGTGTGGGGTCCGAGCCATCTCCGAGACATCTCTAGTCCGTGTTGATAATGGGGGAAATGTACCCCAAAATAGTCCTTCATTAGCCAGCAGCAGTCCCCTGTCGACTCATGTGACATTCCTCCAGGGTTACATAGAACCAGGGTGTGGGGTCCGAGCCATCTCCGAGACATCTCTAGTCCGTGTTGATAATGAGGTACCCCCAAAAAAGTGCATCATGACTCAGCAATCATCACACTCAACTTTGGTGAGAACCGGGGAAAGGGGTCAAAATGTAAAAAATATACCCCAAAACAGTGCCTCATGACCCCGCAGGAGTCCCCCGCGGACTCCCCTGACATTCCTCCATGGTGGAAATCATCCAACTCAACTTTGGTGAGAACCGGGGAAAGGGGTCAAAATGGAAAAATTGTACCCCAAAATAGTGCCTCATGACCCCGCAAGAGTCCCCCGCGGACTCCCCTGACATTCCTCCATGGTGGAAATCATCCAACTCAACTTTGGTGAAAACCGGGGAAAGGGGTCAAAATGTAAAAATTATACCCCCAAATAGTGCCTCATAATCGGGTAGAGTCACCTGCAAAAGTGCCCTCGCATTCCTCCAAGTGTTGGGAGAACCAGGCTGGGGGGTCTTGAGGCACAAAATGAGGCCCACTCAGAGTGCTTGGTGAGCGGATACATTCTTCCATGATTTCCAACAGCCGGCGGAGGCCCTCCGATGGCGGGTCACGTTTGCCATTCGATCAGTGAGAGGAGAGAGGAGAGGAGAGGAGAGGAGGAGGAGAACGCAGCAAAAATGGTCAAAATCCGTCAACGTACGGGGTGAAACGGCTGTACTAGAGCCCTGGGGGGGCACCCGGGACCGGGCAGTGCCCCCGGGAGAAGGAACCGGGTCAAACGGGCCAAAACAGGAAAAAAAAAAAATAAAAAGAACCGGGCAAAAGGGGGGAAAATGTGAAAAAAGTGTCCGAAAATAGTGCCTCATGACCCCGCAAGAGTCCCCCGCGGACTCCCCTGACATTCCTCCATGGAGGAAATCATCCAACTCAACTTTGGTGAGAACCGGGGAAAGGGGTCAAAATGGAAAAATTGTACCCCAGAATAGTGCCTCATGACCCAGCAAGAGTCCCCCGCGGACTCCCCTGACATTCCTCCATGGAGGAAATCATCCAACTCAACTTTGGTGAGAACCGGGGAAAGGGGTCAAAATGGAAAAATTGTACCCCAGAATAGTGCCTCATGACCCAGCAAGAGTCCCCCGCGGACTCCCCTGACATTCCTCCATGGAGGAAATCATCCAACTCAACTTTGGTGAGAACCGGGGAAAGGGGTCAAAATGGAAAAATTGTACCCCAGAATAGTGCCTCATGACCCAGCAAGAGTCCCCCGCGGACTCCCCTGACATTCCTCCATGGAGGAAATCATCCAACTCAACTTTGGTGAGAACCGGGGAAAGGGGTCAAAATGGAAAAATTGTACCCCAGAATAGTGCCTCATGACCCCGCAAGAGTCCCCCGCGGACTCCCCTGACATTCCTCCATGGAGGAAATCATCCAACTCAACTTTGGTGAAAACCGTGGAAAGGGGTCAAAATGTAAAAATTATACCCCCAAATAGTGCCTCAAAATCGGGTAGAGTCACCGGGAAAGTGCCCTCGCATTCCTCCAGGGCTCAAAATGTCACACTTAAACTATTTGGAGAACCGGGAAAATGTAAAAAATAAGCCCCAAAATAGAGCCTCATAATCGGGTAGAGTCACCTGCAAAAGTGCCCTCGCATTCCTCCAAGTGTTGGGAGAACCAGGCTGGGGGGTCTTGAGGCACAAAATGAGGCCCACTCAGAGTGCTTGGTGAGCGGATACATTCTTCCATGATTTCCAACAGCCGTATTTTTTCTGAGTCCACCCAAAAACTGGGTTTCTGATTTCGTGCGGAAGGTAGTCTGAAAAACATGGATGAATCTTTTTGACAGAGAAGTGGAAATGAAGCCCAGGGACTTTTTCCCCTTCTCCGTTGTACCAACCATCGGAGAAGGGGAAAAATCGGCCGAAGCGCCAAACACCTGGCCACTACTCCCGTTGGCACTTAGAAAAAATTTCACAATTTTTCAAAACTTCATTTTTGATTATTTTAAGATATAATTAAGCGTTTTCTTCACTTTTTTTTTTGCTCCACGGGTGGGGGCGCCTGGCAGGCCGCCTATGAGCACCCAAATTCGGCCTGGATCATCCAGGATTTGTGGGAAAAAATCCATAAACTGACTAAATCACCCAGAGAGGTCCCCTACCTAGCCCAAATATATATAATACAAATACATTTAAATAGTAAAAGGTGCACTTGTGCTCTGCATTACCCGGAATTTTATTTTCATAGCCCCATGATAGTGATTAAAAATCATTTTCATGGGAAAAAGTGTTAAAACGCCTGATTAAATTATATGCAGGACCCCAGTGAGCTCCAGACTATGTGCATTGTGTTGGGGAACCATATAAATGATAGAATAAATGCATTCAAATGCAAAAATAATGATTTAAAATCATTTTAGGGGGACAATTGTGGAGAGGAGCCTGAAAATGACTCTGTTTTAAGATATAATTAAGCGTTTTCTTCACTTTTTTTTGCTTTCCACGGGTGGGGACGCCTGGCAGGCCGCCTAAGAGCACCCAAATTCGGCCTGGATCATCCAGGATTTGTGGGCAAAGCTCCATAAACTGACTAAATCACCCAGAGAGGTCCCCTTTCTAGCCCAAATATATATAATACAAATACATTTAAATAGTAAAAGGTGCACTTGTGCTCTGCATTACCGGGAATTTTATTTTCATAGCCCCATGATAGTGATTAAAAATCATTTTCATGGGAAAAAGTGTTAAAACGCCTGATTAAATGATATGCAGGACCCCAGTGAGCTCCAGACTATGTGCATTGTGTTGGGGAACCATATAAATGATAGAATACATGCATTTAAATGCAAAAATAATGATTTAAATCATTTTAGGGGGACAATTGTGGAGAGGAGCCTGAAAAAGACTCTGCAGCACCCCGGATAACTACCACTTCATCTGGTTTAAATGTGGTGGTGATAGTGGCATTAACTAGTACCCAGTACTGGGAGAGAACCAGGTTACAGCACATGTCTTTTCGACCCAGGAAAGAGTGCTCGAAAGCTGGCTACAGCATAGTCACAGTGTGGAGGAACATGTTTCAAATGACAGCACACTGCTGCTTGTTGGCAGGCTGACTCACTTCACTGGTCTCACACACACAGCCAGGGGGGAGAAAGAGGACACATTGACCCAGGAAAGAAGCCTCAAAACACAGGTAAAAGTGTGTTAAACTGTGGGGGAACATGTTTCAAATGACAGCACACTGCTGCTTGTTGGCAGGCTGACTCACTTCACTTGTCTCACACACACCCAGGGGGGGGAGAAAGAGGACACATTGACCCAGGAAAGAGTGCTCGAAAGCTGGCTACAGCATAGTCACAGTGTGGAGGAACATGTTTCAAATGACAGCACACTGCTGCTTGTTGGCAGGCTGACTCACTTCACTGGTCTCACACACACAGCCAGGGGGGAGAAAGAGGACACATTGACCCAGGAAAGAAGCCTCAAAACACAGGTAAAAGTGTGTTAAACTGTGGGGGAACATGTTTCAAATGACAGCACACTGCTGCTTGTTGGCAGGCTGACTCACTTCACTGTCTCCACACACCCAGGGGGGGGAGAAAGAGGACACATTGACCCAGGAAAGAGTGCTCGAAAGCTGGCTACAGCATAGTCACAGTGTGGAGGAACATGTTTCAAATGACAGCACACTGCTGCTTGTTGGCAGGCTGACTCACTTCACTGGTCTCACACACACACCAGGGGGGAGAAAGAGGACACATTGACCCAGGAAAGAAGCCTCAAAACACAGGTAAAAGTGTGTTAAACTGTGGGGGAACATGTTTCAAATGACAGCACACTGCTGCTTGTTGGCAGGCTGACTCACTTCACTGTCTCACACACACCCAGGGGGGGAAAGAGGACACATTTACCCAGGAAAGAGTGCTCGAAAGCTGGCTACAGCATAGTCACAGTGTGGAGGAACATGTTTCAAATGACAGCACACTGCTGCTTGTTGGCAGGCTGACTCACTTCACTGGTCTCACACCACAGCCAGGGGGAGAAAGAGGACACATTGACCCAGGAAAGAAGCCTCAAAACACAGGTAAAAGTGTGTTAAACTGTGGGGGAACATGTTTCAAATGACAGCACACTGCTGCTTGTTGGCAGGCTGACTCACTTCACTTGTCTCACACACACCCAGGGGGGGAAAGATAACACTTGTACCCAGGAATAAGTCTTTGAAAGGCGGGGAAAAGTTGTTTGAAATAGTATAATACCTCCAGGCCGCTTAACTGCACTTTACCACCCAGAAATAATGTTTAAATGGTCGGGGAAAGTATTTTTAAATGTCTGGAAGAGAGTTTTAGACAGTCATTTTGCACGAAATTATTTAACATAGACGCTCTCCTGAAAATGCACAGAATATGTGCTTTTCAGGAGACCGTTAATGTTAAATGATTTCTTGCAAAATGACTGGCTAAAACCCCGGAATAAATGTTTGAAAAGCTGGGAAAAGTTGTTAAAAATAGGCTGATATCTCCAGGGCGCATCACCAAAATGTACAAGCCAGGGAAGATGCCTGAATCCCGGATACTTTAGGTCTGTCACTTAGGGTGACCGCACCACTCCGACGCTCCAGAGCGGACGTCCATTGTTTGCAAGGCACCTAAGAGGGATAAGAGTCAGAATAGCATTGTTGATTGTGCTCATTACACTTGGCACCTTTCTGGTTGGATGGGGAGTACAATATCATGAAAGACATGGATCCATTAGTTCACTCGTAGAAAATGCCCACATCACTAACAAAACCAGCTGTGTTTCAGAGACTTTCACTTCCCCAGAGCAAAAGATCAGTTGAGCAACAAGAGGAGCTAGAAATACTCGTTCCCAAAGATGAGGAGGTTACAATCAAGATCATTCACCCCCCCTATATGCAGTTCTTGTATCAAATGATGAGATGGGTTTTAAGTGATCGGAATATTTAAGTGATGGGGATTTACAATTTAGGGGAATCTCCAAATACACTGGATCCATGTTTTAGTCTGTACCAGAAACGCCCCCATTAAGACTATGGACTGGTGACCTGAGCAAAATTATTGAAAAGTTATTACAGTAGAAACAGGTACTAACCCACGAGGACAACTGTATGTACAAACTCTATGAACAAAATTCCCCAACAGATTGTGGCGACTGTGCACAGATGTATCTAGTCACAAAAGTTACTATTGTTCTAAGTAATAGTGAGATTTAACATATTGGAGAATATATGGAGACGTCCTTTTATAGTGTGTGAAACATGTGGTGCTTGAAACATGTAAGTATTTCAATTTATAGAAGAAAATGGTTTCCTGAAAGAGTTATTTGGAGTAGATGTGTTACAGTGGGAGAAAAACAATGTTTAGAGATATAGTACATTTATTAGTAGACATTAATGGTGTTTAGATGGCATTTAACATTTAAAACAGATAGTATGATTAGAAGATAGAGTGGAGAAGGTTAGATTTACTTTACCTCAGTGTGTTAGAATTTCTATAGGTAATGCGTCCCGAGACCTGGACTCTCTCTCTCTCTGCCTGTCAGACTACTACGACCCCTATCAGACAAAGACCTCACTACAGGAGACTCCTCCTCCTCCTCTCCATCGAACAGACGGAGAACCAGAGCTGAACCAACAACGACAAGACTGCATCCAGAACCTTCTCCACCTGCGGCATCCAGAACCAGAACAGCATGCTGACATAAAGAGGCATACTCTCATCAGTCCCTAACCCAGGACATGAAGTTCCAAGCTGAGCCACGAGATTTGGCACAAGAGCAGAGTGTGGGACATGAAAGCAGAATACGCCCTCCATACAACAGCGAAAAGACTGTAAAGAAGGAGATGAAATGCAAAGCAGTTGGGCCACTGAAAAGAGTACCAGCGAAAGGATTAAGAGCTGATGGACTGAGGAGAAGACGGAACCAGAGGAGTTGGCATGGTCTAACAGAATGTGAGGGGGTCGTGGCTTGAGACAACAAGAGGAGGAGAAAAGGAAAACGGGAGTGAGTGAGTTTATACATAAACACACTTATTCACAAACAAACTTGAATTGACTTGATAAATACGTAAAGACAAAAAAGATTTATTAGCCATGAATTAATAAATTGGTAAATTAAAATAGTAATAAAGAGGAAACTGTTAAAGTAAAATGAGGAAATAATCCTAAAACACACTGAGGGTACTGTGAGATAAAGGGGTAGACATGATGGAAATATTCACCACACTTTACACTTTAAGCAGTGAGTGTTGTGGGACTTAGGAGTACAGAGTAGAACATATTTTTCAATCTTTCCATCATGTAAACGAATTATCCCTAAAAGATTTTATTCATGGGTGAATTTGGTAGAGATCTAATGTGTTACAATATTGATCTACAGCTAAAGGGATAGTTTTAGTGACCACTCTATAAGAACAGACAAATCTGTGTTTGTTGGACAATGTCAAAGGGAGAGCTAATACCAAGCCAAATATAGTATCCAATCTAAAGTATTGTTTTCGCCATTGTAGCATAGTTATTACCATAGGAGAACTGTTAAGGTGGAAATAACATTTGTTTGTCCAAGATGTAGAGTTTTAAAGGGCACTGGGCAAAGAGCGATTGCAAATTTAATTTTGGAAAAAGCAATATAATTGGAGTAATACATGCGGGGCCTTGGATCACTCATTGCAATGATGCATATTTTTGACAACCCATATCGTTTAGAGAGAAGGGGTCACTCAACCCACCCAGCAGTCGTTTTAAATCTTACTTGTAGCTTCACAGGGAGCGCACGGCACCAAATTATGAGTTTAAAAGACAAGCGCCACCACCTCCTGATGGTCATCCATTTAATCAGGGATGACCTGAAATTTAGAGATGTTATTTAAAGTAGAAACATATCCGCCATAAGTGAAAATTCCTAAATTGAACTACAAACCATTGATGAAATAACTTCTGTTTTTTAAAACACTTGATAAAGGAGGGAGTAACTGTTACATGCTCGGACACCCAGGGTTCCACACACTGTTAAAGGGGTTAGCATAGTTCTTTAAGTAGACTAGAATTGAAGATAAATTAGTATAATGAGTTATTGATATTCCACCGGTTTTCACACCATTTAAGGAACCAATCACTGCATTAGAACAGACCACAAAAAAGGTAATGAAGTAGGAACCATAAGTGATGAAATTCTCCAATTGTTGTAACTGACCAAAATCCTCTCCCAGAAATGACTGTCTGAAATGCCGTATCCCAGAGTAGATGTTTGATGGTATCATGGAACTAAAACCTTGTACGCAGTCTTGCCACAGGATTGGACGGGGACCTGTGCACTTGTACAGCCAGTGATGTTTTATATGCAGTACCAATGACAGTGGGGCAGTTAATCAACATGGCGAAACACCCCAAAACCAGTAGGGCTAGGAGACCAGTCAAAGGAGGGAGTTTAGGCTCCACAGTGTACAAGGATAGCATAGGGGAGTGCTAGGGGTTGTAGTTGCATTCCATGTACCCGCACCCTAACGTACCGATTGATCACCACGGCCTTTTCCTAGAGAACATATTACTTTCATACTTTAAAAAGTATGAAAGGGGGGAGGGTAAATTTCTCATAAGGGAACCATTTCAATTACTAGCAGAACAAGAAGACCAACCCATATACAGAGATTGATGAAAATGATAACAGTGTGTAAATGATGTTAAATGATATGGATGATAAATGATGAGATTGTCCAAATGATGTGATATTTCAAATGATGAAATCATTTGAAAGAAGAACCAGCTACAATGCTAATATGAAGGGAATCAGTGACATTACTTTATACTATTCCAAGATGGTGTATTCTTTATTACTTTATACTATTTCCAAGATGGTATTTTTATTTACTTTGTACTATTCTAAAAAAAAAAAAAAGTTTGTTTCTTTTATACTTTGTAAAAAAAGTGCCTTAACACTGAATGTAGTATGAGAAGGATTTCTGTGAAAGGAGGGAGTAAGAAATGTTCTGATACCAAGCTAAGTGGTGCTATTCATGATATTGAAGGTTAACACTAGAAGTTATGCACAAAAAAAACTTTTATGATTGAAGACCAGCCAAAGTATTTTTTTACTTGTTGTATTTTTTGTATTTTGATGACGGTTATTTAAACCATTCCATTCTGATTGTATGTTTTTGATATGAGTTATGTACTATGCAAAGTTCAGATGAAGAACTCATTAAATTTCAGTATTGTTGTTCACACCTTAAAAGGTGTGAAAGGAGGGATTGTTAGAAATTTAAAATCAATGTTTACAGATGAAGAACTCATTAATTTCAGTATTGTGTTCACACCTTAAATGGTGTGAAAGGAGGGATTGTTAGAAATTAAAATCAATGTTAATAGCATAATTAGTCTAAAATATATCGTCAGTTTTAAAAGCTGTTTTATTGTGAAAAAACCCGAAGTTCTCAATGCCGAGCTTTTATTCTGAAAATCCTTCAGTACGTAGCATGTCGCGAACAATGTTTTAAACTAACTTACAGCTGTTTACAAGGTATTAAATAGAAAGTCATGAAAGAGATAAGAAGGAGAAGAGGCTTAAGGAAGTAGACAGGGAATACAGAATGTCAAAGTCCTCTGTTTTACGCGATGTCAAACATCGAAGACCGAGGAGGACGTACCCCCTATCGACACAGCGGGAGGGAACGAGGAGAGGATAAAAGGGAACGGCAGAGGACAATTCAGGACTCTTTCTTCGCTGCAGCCACAGAGACAACACCGGCTTTGTCTTTTCCCTTACCCTCTGCTTGTTGTATCATCGTGCCATTTAATTAAACTCACCAATTTGAACCTTTTCGGAGACTCCATTAGTCTCTTCATTCTAAGCTCCTCTCCTGGACGCGAGAACATCGAATACTTCTAATAAACATTAAGGTGATGAGCACATTAATCCATCAATAATTATAATACAATAATATAGATACATAATTAAGACTAAATAGACCACATTTCTGACAAGTAACGCCCCCTAGTGTCAAATATCTGAAGTGACATATGTCACATTGGGCTTTAATGATAATATAACTCATTGATGAGGATGATTTTTTGGTTTAAATCAGTTTGAACATTCTTTGAAGAATAAAGAATATATTAACTAAATATAATTGAATCAGCTAAATTAACTAAGCCGATCATATTTCTAATTGTGCATATATGTCACTTTGGGTTTACTTTGAAAGTTTAGGGTTAAAGTCTGATGTTTGTCTCATTTGTTTCATATCAATTTGACCAATAAATGTTATTATTATATTGTTATGGGAACACAAAATCACATGACCTGGACCATGAACCACCAGACTGCGACTTCATGAGATAAAATAAAGGCTAAAGCTGTATAAGGAACTTTCCAGAACATTAAAGTTCATGTGACACCCGTGTAACATTGGGTCCTTATGGGAAAGTATAAATATATATATATGATACTGCGTTTGCACATTTGTTATTTGTTGCACTTTATGTTCAAAGAAAGTCTGGAAGTGGTTGCAGACAATTTTATTTTTAATTTCACACTTTGAACATTGGAGAATCAATTAATGTTACATGCATTAAAAGGTACTGAGTTAAAAAAAAAGTTAGCATATAATACAAAATAAAAAGTTACACAATTTATAAAATACACATCCTGTAACAGTTCGATTTAGCAGCCAGGTATATAACAGCGGGGGTGCAGCAGCCTGTCGCTGAAGGAGCTGCACAGTGAGGACAGTGAATGTAACAAAGAATGTTTATCAGATCTTAATAAAAACCTTCCATGTAGTCCTAAGAGTCAATGTACGCCGTAAGCACTCTCCTCACCCTCTCTCCCTCCCCCTCATTACAGTCAGTGAGATATCTATTGCACTGTGTGGGAGGCTGGAAGTCCTTTTCACCTTGTATTGTTCCCAACACAGACTGATCATCCACAGCCTCCTTACTGGCCTCACAAAAATTGTGGAGGACAAAGCAGGAGTAAATTACATGGGGCAGGTCATCCAAGTTTATGTCCATAGGTCTTCTAAGTGCAGCAAATCTGGCCTTGAGGCGACCAAAAGCACACTCAATGACCATACGTGCACTATACAAAGTTAGGCCAAAGTACTGTTCCTGAACTGTGGAGCCACCGGATGCATATTCCTTCATCAGGTACGGCAGCAGCGGGTAGGCAGGATCACCAAGAAGAAAAATTGGTATGGCCTCCTCGTCGTCCACAATCTGTTTTTTCAGAGCAGGGATCTTTCCAGTCTCTAAGTACATGTTTAGCTTTGAATTAGCAAAGACCCGTGAATCATGCACACTCCCAGGCCACTTTACCACGACATCCATGAATTGGTACTTGTAATCACAGACGGCCTGTACATTAAGGGAATATTTGCCTTTACTGTTGATGTAGTCAGTGGAGTTGCTAGATGGCTGCTTGATTTGGATGTGGGTTCCGTCCACTGCTCCTAAACATTGTGGCATGCGATGAGCACGATCAAAGCCCTCAACCAGATCCGCGGTCTCGGGCTCAGTAAAAGGCAGCTTGATGTATTTTGGACCCAGGTGGATGGAGATCGCTCTGCATGTCTGCCTA
This sequence comes from Trematomus loennbergii, assembly GCA_012861695.1. Classification (NCBI taxonomy): domain Eukaryota; kingdom Metazoa; phylum Chordata; class Actinopteri; order Perciformes; family Nototheniidae; genus Trematomus; species Trematomus loennbergii. The sequence continues at coordinate 13,192 of JAAOOA010002627.1, forward strand.
ATAATGACGGACAAAGCCTGGCGCGAAACACCGAAGGCGTTAGCAGTCTTCAGTAGACTTCCCCCATCGCTCAGGTAATACAGTATTAACGCAACCCTTTTCAGTGGATCAATTGGTGCCCTTATGTTTGTTGTTTGCCTTTCGATATATGGTCGCAGTTCTTCAGTCAGTGCGACGAGAGAGTCTCTGGACATTCGGAAGCTCTCCCTCCATTCATCATCCACGACAACGCCATTGACAAAATTGTCCCACCAACTGCTGGTTCTGCCCGGTCTTACCCAAAACATTCTCCTGGTTGCCCTTCTGGTTATTCTCCGCGGTAGTAGCAACATGTAGCTCATGTTCTCCATGTCCACTTGTTGCTGGTGGAGGCGCTGTAGATGTTGCTGTAGATGTTGCACTAACATCTGTAGGATGGCCAGTAGCGTCTGGAGCACGAAAGCAACCCTGTGATCCGCCATTGTTGTTGTTGGCGAAACACATGAGCAATGACGCGGGGGACGCGGGGACGCGGGTGTGAGCAGGAGAGGTGGGAAGAGGCGGGGCTAGTATGAGGTGTGATTTGTGCCAAAGAGCGAACTCACTGAGCAGACAATCGTGTCGGTCGTCGTCTACCATGCCGTGAACTATGCCGTGAGAGAAGTAACGTGACACTCTCGTCGCCACCCCTCTCGTCTGAGAAGCTACGTGACGTCTGCGTCTGAAGTTACTTTACTTAGTTATCACCAAATAACCCAGTAATGTTACAGCTACGTTGCTGTTCAAGCTAGACTCTATTTCAATATAGTTTTGGTATTAAAATAATGTTACACCTCTTGTATGCCCTGAATGCAAAAAACAACCACAGACAAGAATATATATTTTTAATTATCAAAATGATAACAAAGGCTGAAAAAACAGGAGAAGCCTGTCTTCCCTTGGTCTCCAGGAGAAAACTGTATATCACCAAGTTTTCATATAGTTTTGTGTGTGAAATAGATCGCTGCAGTGAACACGACTTTATGTATTTGTTTATGGTTTATTTGATTTGGAGGGATGCGGGTCATTCCAGAATTGGAGGACAATTTAGACACCAACATTTTTGAAAAATGAACCTTTCATTTTATTATTTTTTTATGTATTTAGGAAAAACAGATAATAAACCATCAAAAAAAGTGATTTGCCCAGCTAAGGCATCAAATGTATATTTTCCAATGAAGAATTAACCCTGTTACTCTAATTATAGTAACAGGGTTGAAAATCAATGCTAATTTTAGCTTTTACCTCAGGAATTAATGCTAGCTGCACAATGTAATGCTATTGTCAAGGAATGGACACACTTAGATATTTAACTAAAGAAAGATACATTTGAAATTAATTTGTTTTAGTCTCATAATTTGAGTAACAGGGTTGCGTTTGTATGAGTGCCACACTCCTTCAAGAGTGACAAGATTGGAAATATATTACAAATAAAAGAGAGGACTTAGTTTTGGTCTACCCATGGTAGTAGCACATGGCTTGCTGATGTCCTTTCCACTGTGTCATGCGACAAACAGTTTTTTCACTTCCTCTGCCAAGCTAAAAAGGTTTCGGTAACAGGGTTGCGCGCATGTTGAGGGACACACCTTCTGTGCAAAATTACTGTTATTTAAAATGTGTTTATGATTTAACAAATTGATTTTACCATTACAAGACACATATATCAATAGAATAATACCAAAAAAGTAAATAAAAACCCTATTTTAAATGTTATATTTGACATGCAAGTTGGTCACCAAGAAGCTGGGACAAGAGAAAAGGGCAATTTTAGGGGGTGTTCGAGAGCTATTTGATATTTTAAATAATATTTTGAAACCACTTTTTCTACAACTTTATATGCATCTTGTCTCAAGACAAGTATATTTAACACAACAAGTGCATGTCTTAGCTTTTTGGGCATGGATTATTAGATTTTTTATATGGGGGACATGAAATGTCCTCCAATTCTGGAATGAGAAGTTCAGAGAAGAGGCAACCCCTATATATTGTTTATTTTATTTCATTTCAGCACTATGGCAGAGGCAAATATAGAGTTAATGTGCAGAGATTATAATGTCCGTTTACTAAAATATGTATTGTTTTATGATGTTGAGTTGACAAAATAGTCACTGTGCTACATTTTGCTGCACTCAAGCATACTTCTGAAGACAAGAGTTGTGTCCCCCTTTGGCCACAAGGGGGAGTATATATATATTGTAATATATATATATTTTGTATAGATGTTGCAACTATACAGAGCTTTGGCAATACTATATGTAACTGATGTCATGCTAATAAAGCTATTGAATTGAATTGAGTATACCTTTAAGTGAGCTGTCAGGAGGAAACAAAGGTTCGCCAACACATTGCACTTTAATGCTGAGAAAGGCTGTACAAAGACGTGAAACGATGTGCTGCAATGTCTGTATATTTTTGAAGAATGCCAAGTAAAGGAAGAAAGTAATAACTCGCACTGAGTCTTAATACATTACTTTATTTCTATTATATAACACTATCCAATGATTTATTATGTTTGTGTTACACACACCATTAACCTATACAACAATAGGGAGCCCTGGCTCAAGGACGGACAAAACAAGGACACCACACATGATTATTTTCCAATTACAGTATATTTATTTAAAGAGAGTAACTCAATTGTGATATCAGTTAATCAGTAATGTCTGTAGTGTACGGGTGTGTGATGTGTCAGCAGGGCCGGACTGGGACCATAGCAGGCCGGGAATCATACACCCAGCCAGGCCACTACTAGTTTTGTTTGGGGGCGTTTTGCTGGATGTATCGTCAATATTTACAACGTTGCTGCCCGTAGTGATAGCCCTACAGTTTGAATCTACTACTTAAATAGAAACATATGGACATAGGATATTGTTAAAAAAAGGTGTGCATATGCATTTGGGAACCTTTCCATGTGAACATGTTTTATTTGGGGGTGGACCTCAAATGGATTAAACTCTGATCAATAACTATAGTAACTTATTGAGAAAACATGAACATAGCTTGCTTATACTGTTGTCATTACATTTCCTTTGGTTTTGTTCAGTGTTTTCATAGACATAGCCTATTGAAACAGTTTCCTCTGTACCTGCCAGTTCTGTCCACTGAGCTCTGCATCTCTCCCTCAGGGTCATCACCATCAGCATCATCTGATAGTGGAACTGAATAAGGAGAATATGTAATCATTACATTAACAACTATTTATGAAATAACATTATTCAAGAACATACATTATGCAACACTTATTTTATCACTTAGTTGACCCTGTATTTGCATGGCCTAATACCATAATGATTGTCTCCCCTTTAGACAACATAACCATCTCAAGTTATTCACTCACAGTATGAGGGGTTTGTAGCCCCACAGTTAGCTGCAGTCTAACGGTTTATATTACATATATTTGCCTTGAGTAACATTAAGGACATGTTTGGGTTTTGTGTAGCCTTATAGTCTCCAGTCACACAGGGCCTGCCACTAACTTAGCATTGGACTGAGAAACTGTTTTGTTGACAGTCGATGTGCACATCAGGCTACAATATAGAAAGAAATGTGGCTCATAATGTTCGCTCACTTACTTTCTGCTTCGTCATTCTATACCATACGGGGGGTTCTGAATAAATCAGTGATTTTAGCACATTTCACTGCCTTTTTTTGCATGATGGAGGTCCATCCTTCCACAATAATTAATCTTGCCGTCAGTTTCAGTCGGTCCAGTCCACACTAATGTAAACAGCAGCGCGCTGGTCTCGTGAGAAACGGAGAGTGGAACAACCAATCACATCTTCATTATTCTCCTGACATTTAAATGTGCCCATTCGCCAGTCTGACACATAGACTGTATATATAAAGGTCTGGTCTGACAGGTGCGTGGTTCTCACTGCGCTTCATACCGGTGCAACTTTGAACACCTTCAATATATGCCACATTAATGGATTTGCCTGCAGTCACCGCATCTGGGCTGAATTAAACACGTATTATTTTAGTCCTGTGTGTTTATTAGAGGCCATGTCAGCAGGCCACATCACATCATGCCAGCGTTGCGTTCACAAGACATACAAGCCACAAACTGGCAATCGAAACATGCTACAACCTGAGGGACAGTGAATGAGACACACAGACACAGACACACCCACACACACCTTGAGGGAGGGAGGGACAGGTGATCAGTGCAGCGATCAGCTGTTCCCGAGCAGAGAGAGAGAGAGAGCTGCTAGACACAACTCTTATTAATCCCCGTACCGGACAATTGTTATTTGTTCCAAATCGGAACCGGATTTCGGTTCCCGATCCTCATCACATCCCCAGCCACAGCCTGGTCTTAACCGGTCTTGACATAAAATCTCGAGTCCTATAGGTCCGATACAGAGACAATACGAAACCAAATGCAGTCGATTCCGAGACCAATACCGTTAAAAAGTGGTCTGGAGACCGGTCTCGAGTACAACACCAGCAAATATTCTCATACTAATGATTATTAATTATTATTCCCCTCTCTTCTGATACCAATACTGTGCCGATGAGAAAGTGTACCTGTAACACTCTCCAAACTACTGTAGGAGCGGAATCATTCGAAAAATATAATATAGGATAATGCTATACAATGCTAACGGAGGCGAGACGTACGTTATTCACGCGCTTATACACACGCACGTCATTCACACGCTTATGTACACGCTTATGTACACGTACGTTATCAACACGCGTATCTAAGATAGCACTTTCAAAGCTACGCCGCCGCCACGTGAGCGCGTACTTTGAGCGCACCTATGATACGTCGCCGTGACGTCTGACAACGTCGTGACGTCGCCTGTATCGTACGTCAACCCATTCAAAATTGATGGAGGCGTTGGCGCACGTTGACACGTCAGTTATCCGCTCAGTGAGCTTAGTTATCTGCTCTTTGGCACAAATCACACCTCATAGTAACACTTCCGCGTAGTCTGCTCTCGTGTATCCTCCCTTTCGTCTCCTCCCGCACCCCTCCTCCCTCACCCCTCCTCGACTCCTCCGTGTGCATTTCAGCTATTGGGACGTCCTTCAAAATGGCGTGTCTTGATCGATTTCCGGGTCAAGTCCCGGAGGAGGGGAAGAGAGGAGTCCTGGGCCCTTTCTCATGTCATCAAATGTCCCATCCTCGACTCCTCGACTCCTCGGTCCTCCGGTAGTGACCCGGAAATGAATTTTAGCGCGCCATGTTGAAGGACATCTCATTTCTCGAAATGCACATCGAGGACCGAGCATCGAGCATCGAGGAGGCTCTCTGGAGGAGCTATAACCGAGGATACACTGATGGGTCCTCCACGGCTCCTCCGTGGATGCTTTTCCGGGAACAGAGATGTTTCAAAGAGTCGTGACTTATCTCAGCCAATGACAGCTCTGCATGCATCCCCTGGATATTATTTTATTAACTGCTTTCATCGCGACGCGATGTTTACAGTGAGAACAGCTGTGAGGTCCGTGCAGAAAGCAGAGCAGTGTGTATAATATATATCATATCACTCAGTATAACAGGCCTACTCTCTTTATTTGCTTTAGTTTAGTAGATATCTACAAACAAAGTCGATATTTTTCTAAAACCATTTAGTGCTTCACATAATAAAATACACAACGGCTGTAGCCTGATTATATGCTTTAGGAGCTGTAGGTGCGTGTGTGTGGTGTAGGTGTTGTGTGGTGTAGTGTGTGGTGGTGTGTGCGTAGATGCAGCGGACAGACAGGTCTCAGTTGGTTTGGCGTCCTCTGCTTACTTGTACTCGAGGAGGGGAGTCGAGGAGGAACATTTGAAGACATGAGAAAGGGCCCCTTTCTCATGTCTTCAAATGTTCCTCCTCGACTCCCCTCCTCGACTCCTATCCTCGAGACTTAGTCAGTAAGCAGTAAGCTTACAAGTAAGCAGAGGACACCAAACCAACTGAGACCTGTCTGTCCGCTGCATCTACGCACACACTGCACCACACACACCTACACCACACACACCTACACCACACACACGCACCTACAGCTCCTAAAGCATAATCAGGCTACAGCCGTTGTGTATTTTATTTTGTGAAGCACTAAATGGTTTGAGAAAAATATCGACTTTGTTTGTAGATATCTACTAAACTAAAGCAAATAAAGAGAGTAGGCCTGTTATACTGAGTGATATATATTATACACACTGCTCTGCTTTCTGCACGGACCTCACAGCTGTTCTCACTGTAAACATCGCGTCGCGATGAAAGCAGTTAATAAAATAATATCCAGGGGATGCATGCAGAGCTGTCATTGGCTGAGATAAGTCACGACTCTTTGAAACATCTCTGTTCCCGGAAATGCATCCACGGAGGAGCCGTGGAGGACCCATCAGTGTATCCTCGGTTATAGCTCCTCCAGAGAGCCTCCTCGACGCTCGATGCTCGGGGTCCTTCTCAGGTCGATTCAATGGATTCCTTGCGTCCCTCACTTGCGTCGTTTCCCTGCGTTTAGTCCCTCCCACCAGGGAAGCATGGAGAGACGCAAGGGAACCACGAGAAGCAGGGAAATGAGTTTTAAGAGCAATGGGACGTCCTTTCCTCCGGAGCGTCACGTGAAGCGACGTCCGTTTGTGATGACGCCGCACAGCTGTTCGTCTGACAGCAGCTCTGTCCCCGTTATTTTCACAAACACCCCCGCCTCTGTTAGTACACATTTACTGACACAAACATTTGTATCATCTGTTGTAGACCCAAATACATTAAATAAAATAAGAACTCATTCTCAAAAAAGATAAACGCCATTCTTAAAATGTATAAACGAACAATAGTTGGATTAATATTGATTAGAGCAGTGGTTCTCAAACTTTTTTCAATAATGTACCCCCTTTGAAAAAAAAATTCAGCCAAGTACCCCCTGATCAGCGCAAAAACTATTTGTTAGGGGAAAAATGCCTATATAAAGAGGTACAGTACAGCCTGAGCCTTGCACCATCAGTGTCTGATTTATTAAAACAACATTGTAACTGAGAAACACTTAAATGCTACATTTCAAATGTTTACAATCCATCACTAAATTCATGGCAAACCAATTTTAACATCATGCAATAACGCTAAGACGACATTAGTTGCATTGAACTGATCTTTTTAATAAGTTGTACTTACAATTTAGTGAGAAACATGGGCTTGTGCTTCACTGAGGATCTTTGTCATTCTGACAGGGAGGCAAACATGCAGTTATTACACTTCGCGTTATGAAATATGTGTAACTCTGTTAATATAAAACCCACACTGCTCAAACTTCGTAACTTTTCCTAAAATTGGTATATTTATTTATTTTGGGGCGTGGGGAATGAAGAGAAAAAAAATATGAGCATTTTATGAGCATGGGATTTTGACCCCTCATATAAACAAATGCATAATGCTGCACTATACTTTGCAGCCACAAGCCGTTGCCAAGCAACGCTTATTGTTTAGGTCCTTTGACACGCAGGCAGTCATATAATTAACTAGAACTAGCTAGATCTGATAGATTTGGACATAAACCATAGACTGTATATATAAATATATAATATATAAACGCGAGTGAAGTATAACCGGACGCGAGAGAGAGATCAGAGATCAGATCAGCTGCTGCTGACGGAGAACACGCAGCTCTTCCGGCATCATTTGTTTAAATGCATTAATTATGATTTTTTTTTTCATTAACATAAAATAAATCTCACGTACCCCCTGCAGTACTCCAACGTACCCCTAGGGGTCCGCGTACCCCCATTTGAGAACCACTGGATTAGAGTGCACAATAGAAATAAAATAATTCAGAGAAGAAAAAGAGATATGTTATCTATCAAAACCCAGTTAGATTAACATTCATTGGACTGCACACTTTGTTTGTTTGTGTGGATATGTAGCAAATCAACATTTTAAATAGCACTTAATGACTGACTGAATGGAAATGACAATAAATGAAAATGTAAAACGAAAAAGCGATCATGAAAATGTTTCCAATAAATGAATAAAATGATTTTTGACCACTTTGTTGTTCAGATATATCACATATTTGTAACTGAATGATGCATTCATTGAAACAAAACACAGTATAAACTGAGGAGTGAGTCCCGTGAGTTTCATGTGTTTTCTTCACTCCGCTGGGAAACTCTGCTCTCATGTCAAGAAGCATCAGATCAGTGCATGCGCTGCATCGTCCAATCAGTGAGCGATACACAGTAAGGGGGCGGGGCGAGTGTCTGAGGATTTCATCGAAGGATGGTCTGGTGGTTCCTCGATTATAGCTCCTCCATTATCGCTCCTCGCTCCTCCACAAATGTGCTAAAACATTTCTAACGTTAACATAAACTGAGGGCTTTCTTCCTGAGCCGCTGGGAGTAAAGGTCCTCCATGGATGGCATCTCCGTCCGGGTGATGTTCTCTGCAGTTTTCACCACCCTCTGTAAAGCCTTACGATTAAGGGCGGTGCAGCTGCCGTACCAGGCCGTGATGCAGCCGTGTCCGTGATGGACACAGAGGAACCTGAAGCTGCTGACTCTCTCCACCGTAGTCCCATTGATGGCGATGGGGGCGTGTCCCTCTCCGCTGCTTCCTGTAGTCACAATCAGCTCCTTGGTTTTGCTGACGTTGAGATGGAGGTTGTTATCCTGGCACCAAGATGTCAGGTTTTCGACCTCCTCTCTGTACGCCGTCTCGTCGCCGTCTGTGATCTGGCCGATGACGGTCGTGTCGTCAGCACGTAGGCCCGTACCAGTGTCTTGAAGTGGCTGCGCTTCCTCCTGGGCCACATCCAAAATTGAGAAGAAAGAGAACAGACACACCACAGCTGGGTGAGGCTGGTGAGGCTGGGGAAGATGAGTAAAACAACTCAAGAGTAAGAGTGGGTAACTCAAGAGTAAGACTGGGTATGTATACATTCACTCCGCAGCTGCTTATAATCAGCTCATCACAGGCGTTCTCTTTAACCTATTACATTCACCTCATTCTCCAGCAGCCAATCACCGAGCTGCAGCCAAACTTTAAAATGGTTCTCTTCTCTCCTGCAGTCAGCTGTGATTTCAGGTGTTCATGTTGCCCCGCCTCCTCCCCATCCACCTCCTCCCCATCCACCTCTTCTCCACCCACCTCCGTTCATCATATCCAGAGCCAGGAGAGCTAATCCAAAGACCTCATCACACACTCCTCTTCATCCCATCTCCTCATCAAATCCAGATCTTCATCATCATCACCAGTGTCTAGACCCCTTAACATTTATCATATGACATGTGTCAATAAATGTTCTTTAAACAAAATGAAGTCTCTCCTGATTTAACTGTCTGGACCCCATCCTCAACTTTTTTCAAACCACAACATGCCTTCAGAGGGCTTTCCTGTTGATCATAATTGGTGGATCTTTTAATCTAATAATTGCAATCAATATTATATATATTACCTTTTAATCTATATAAATTGTATTTACATTTGTTGTCACTATTTTTTCCACCTAGTTCTACAATGCCAGCCATAAGAGGTATACATTTCTTATTTTTGTGAATTTCTATATAAAATGCTGATTTTCTACCTGAAAATGCTTTTTTGCTATTTTTAATTACATTTTCGTAGAGCTTTGACTTTTTCAGCTGAATAAATATTATAACTAGATGGTTTGTTCAGCATTGCCAGCTTCACTTTTGAGCTTTATGTTGTGCCCAGCATTCTCCTGTGCTCTGAAATCAAAATGTGGATAAGCATAACACAACACTAAAATAAACACTACAATACAACTTGTTATTTGACACACACAAGGTTGTTCATTGTGTGTATAAATATAAAACACAGGCTATATACATATATATATATATATATATATATATATATATATATATATACATATACAAGTATAATTAATACAACTGTTAATTTGATTAGAGCTTTGACACATATATCTTTATTTATATATGTATAAGTATGACGACTTCCTCGGGCGATATCATGGTATAGCTAATTAATCTGGGTCAAAACGTGTTGTGCCCACATGCAAAGGTTGTAAACTCTGGTTTATCCCTGCGTGGTATTATAGTAATAGCAAACAGCAACGTTCAACTCCTTAATGGTATATTGCAAGTGCAATAAGAAGCTACAGGGACGTTAATCTACGTCGGTAATATTAACTTTATTTAATACAAGATTTACATCATACAGCCCATGTAGTATAATATTTTACAAATGATGAATTACAGCAAACATGTGCAATATATCCATTATTACAGCTCCGTGGGCTGGCAGTAAGGCGATATGGGTCTGTTCTTATCCATGGGTAAAGATAAACGCATGTGGTGCTGAACACGTCACATCACATGAACGTGCCGGGCGGCGCGGTCCCGTGGGTTAGATGCGCGTTCATAATACAGAGGGAAATAACTCTCAGAATAACGTTATTAGCATATTTGTACAACTTGAGGAACGAATGTTTTTAATAAGGGCTATACAAGTGTTCATACTGGGTAGTTTATTTAGTTTAAAAAAAATTATCCAACGAGTTACAGACCACTCTTTCCCCATGTAGTCAATGGGAAAAGTGTTTCCGGGCCTGGCAACCAAAAGGAAATGTAGTACCGCCGTTGGCCAGCACGAATATTTTCATCAGAGTCCGGCGCACTCCTGGGGGCTTGATTGGGACGCTACTCAAGATGGCGCAGACAAATCAACTTCCGGTGAGACCGAGACCGAGGAGCGAGGAAATGAAAAATAAGAGAAGTGAAACGCAGCCGAGGAGGGGTATTGAGACGAGGCTACTCTTTCCTCCGGAGCGTGACGTGAAGCGACGTCCGTTTGTGATGACGCCGCACAGCTGATCGTCTGACAGCAGCTCTGTCCCCGTTATTTTCACAAACACCCCCGCCTCTGTTAGTACACATTTACTGACACAAACACTTGTATCATCTGTTGTAGACCCAAATACATTAAATAAAATAAGAACTCATTCTCAAAAAAGATAAACGCCATTCTTAAAATGTATAAACGAACATTAGTTGGATTAATATTGAGTGCACAATAGAAATAAAATAATTCAGAGAAGAAAGAGAGATGTTATCTATCAAAACCCAGTGAGATTAACATTCATTGGATTGCACACTGTTTGTTTGTGTGGATATGTAGCAAATTAACATTTTAAATAGCACTTAATGACTGACTGAATGGAAATGACAATAAATGAAAATGTAAAACGAAAAAGCGATCATGAAAATGTTTCCAATAAATGAATAAAATGATTTTTGACCACTTTGTTGTTCAGATATATCACATATTTGTAACTGAATGATGCATTCATTGAAACAAAACACAGTATAAACTGAGGAGTGAGTCCCGTGAGTTTCATGTGTTTTCTTCACTCCGCTGGGAAACTCTGCTCTCATGTCAAGAAGCATCAGATCAGTGCATGCGCTGCATCGTCCAATCAGTGAGCGATACACAGTAAGGGGGCGGGGAGAGTATCTGAGGATTTCACCGGAGGATGGTCTGGTGGTTCCTCGGTTATCGCTCCTCCATTATCGCTCCTCGCTCCTCGATCCTCGGTCCTCCGGCAGAAATAAGAGCCATGGGACGCTACTCAAGATGGCCAGACAAATCAACTTCCGGTGATATCGAGGACCGAGGAAATGAAAATAGTCGACCTGAGAAGGACCCCAGGTAGGCTGTTGGAAGATAAACACATAAGATTTAATACGTTTAAAAAAAAAAAACGTGATAAAAAGGAAAATGCTCATATATCAAAGTTTAAAGTGCACAGTTTTTGCTCTTACTTTGTTCCCAGAATGTCTGCAGGCAGCTCGAACAGAAGCTGTGGTTGCAGCTCAGAGACACAGGATCTCTGAAAGTCTCTGAACACACATGGCAGCTCAGGAAACTTCAAGAAGCGGCTCACCTTTTACTTCCCCTCGGTTTGCCTCTTACAGTCCTCTAACTGTGCGTTGTTGCACGTTGTTCAGATTTAAGTATTAACAGGACCCAGACACTGCATGAGATAAAGTCATTATCCTTTTATTACTTAAAGTAATATCAACTGTTTATTTAAAGGTGGGGTAGGTAAGTTTGAGAAACCGGCTCGAGATACACTTTTTGTTATATTCCATGGAATGCTCTTAACATCCCGATAGCAATGAATATCTTAAGTGCTTTGACAACAAATCCATAAAAAAATGTCATCTGTGGAAGCCGTAGTACTGTAAAAAGCACGACCAATCATCTGAGCCGGCCCGGCTAAAATAACTGGATGGCCTACCTGCCTGTCAGCCTTCCATCTGTGCACAAACTTATCTCGTGCCCTCATTGGTCATGTGCGCGTGTGTGTTGGAGGAGGGGCTCTGTAAGGAAGTGGCAGATTTTCTCCGGTTGTGTATTTTCAAATTCCAGCGCACTCGAGCTGGTTTCTCCAAAATCACCTACCCCACCTTTAAGTGTGTGACAATTTAAATGGAACAGGGAGTATGTGTTGGTGTGTTGATCATCAAACTCCACAAGTGTTAGAAAGTTAATAAAATATAACATATTAGTACATATTAATAGTAATAACATATGCATTTCATCTTTAATTGTTTTCCTTAAACAGAACAACACCACAGAGGTCTGTCTGGGGTTTAAGAAAATATAACGATAGGCAGAAAGTGAATTACTTTACATCCAAAAGAGTTGTTTTTTGAAACAGCTGCAAACTCGTTTTTGGTAAGAAATAATACAATTGGCAACAAATACCTTTGATTGAGACCACTGAAAGGTGTTGCAGTATTTTATTTGAGAAAACAAGTCGATATTCTAGTTTGCATGCATGTTTTTCTCTCCCCCTACTGTATCTGCTTCAGAATAACTCACCACCTCCTCATTTCCTCCTCCAGAAGCCGCAGACATGTGTGACGATGAAGAGACCACCGCCCTCGTCTGTGACAACGGCTCCGGCCTGGTGAAGGCTGGCTTCGCTGGAGACGATGCTCCCAGAGCCGTCTTCCCCTCCATCGTGGGCCGTCCCCGCCACCAGGTACACAAGAACATCCCTTAAAAACTAAATCATACATAAGATTTGTTCATTTAATCCCTTGATAAAAAACAAGGTCTGATCCTAAAGTTTTTAGCTACCTTATCTTATATATCAATATACTTATTTCATTATGTGACTGATTAAAAAATCTGCAGTAGTTAAGCAGCGAACCAAGAGGTTAAAGTCACCTTTGTTTCGGTGCTTGGTATACATTTTAACGGTGATTTCTACGACCTTATGACCTTTTATCTGCTGCCACCTTCAGGCCAAAGTATTATTTTTCTAGTTGACTGAAATTAGGACCTATACGAGTAGACATTTTACCATATTGAGTACTTTTTTGATTTGATATGAGTAATTTTTATCTAACTGATAAATACATTTTAATCTCAGCGTATATTTTTTTAGCACAAAGAATGTCCACATGCAGAATAGATGGGCTCAGGATGTAACTAAGAAATAAAAGTATTTCTCATTTCAAGAGCTTTAGTGGAAAATGAACATAACTGTTTGTGAATAGAACAAATAAATAAATATAGGCGTAGTCTACATTGTGTTAGAAATTATAAGAAAAAAGTATATATGTTTGAAGATATATCATTAACATCTCATCATATCTTCACGCTGTAATTGCAACTGACAATTTGGGATCAATTCGTAAACATTATTGAACTAAATCACTGAAGTCTACAGCAGAGTTGTGCAGCGTATTACATGTTAACGGCCTTGTACTGAGTGTATCCTCGTAGTTATGAACCTTTAAATAACCTGTGTCCCCCCCTCAGGGTGTGATGGTGGGTATGGGTCAGAAGGACTCCTACGTGGGCGACGAGGCCCAGAGCAAGAGAGGTATCCTGACCCTGAAGTACCCCATCGAGCACGGCATCATCACCAACTGGGACGACATGGAGAAGATCTGGCACCACACCTTCTACAACGAGCTGCGCGTGGCCCCCGAGGAGCACCCCACCCTGCTCACTGAAGCCCCCCTCAACCCCAAAGCCAACAGGGAGAAGATGACCCAGATCATGTTCGAGACCTTCAACGTTCCCGCCATGTACGTCGCCATCCAGGCCGTGCTGTCCCTCTACGCCTCCGGACGTACCACCGGTGAGTCTGCTGTCGACAACTGACACACATTAGAAAAGATTGCCAACTATTTGAAGTCATTTTCACGCGATAATTGCAGAAAATGACTTCTCAGCCTCTCAAATATGGAGTTTCCGTGTTTTTCTCTCTTTTATATAATATTAAATTGGACATCTCTGGATCTGACTGTTAAAACAAGGCATTCAAAGACATTACTTTGGACTCTGAGAAACTGGGATGGATGTTTCTCACCATTTCATGACATTTTAGAGACCACATGATAAATATGATTTGTCAATAATTATTATAATGAGTTACTTGAGTCAAATGTATTGGCTTTAAACAGAAAAGGCTGACATCTTTCACTATTTTTAAAGCAAAAGGCACCATTAATTTTCCAATGTCAGCTTCTCTGAGGTCAGGATGAAGTGCCTTTCTTTGTTTTGTATCAAGGTAATTGAATATTTTCTAGTTTTAGACATTTTGAAACTAAACAATCGAGCTATTCCAGCAATCAGGCTAAAATAGACTTTATAAGACTTTTTAAAAGAGATATTAAGTTAGAAGTTGTTATTGAGAGTATTAAGTGTTTGATTGATTGAAACTCTCACCGGTCAAAGTCAACTTTATTGTCAATCTTTCAGTTTATGTGTACAGACAGAGAGATTGAAATACCGTTTCCCACACTCCCACAGACTGTATATGAAACCTCTTCCTCCCTGTTAACCCTCTTGTGTTCTCTCTCAGGTATCGTGCTGGACTCTGGAGACGGTGTGACCCACAACGTCCCGATCTATGAAGGCTACGCTCTGCCTCACGCCATCATGCGTCTGGACCTGGCCGGTCGCGATCTGACCGACTACCTCATGAAGATCCTGACAGAGCGCGGATACTCCTTCGTCACAACCGGTAAACACAGCACGTCAGCACGAAACACAGCGGGACTATTTTATTTTAACACCTGAAACCCAGACGCTGGTTATCTGTAGACATGAACTGTTTTCATTCTGTTAGTTACACAGAAATGTGAAGCAGATTTTACCATATTTGCCCCAAAAAGCAAAAGTATACTGCTAAAATACATTGCTTTTTGAATTAATGAAAAGAAAGGAAATTATTCACGTTATTCTTTTATTAATCGTATTTAACTGAACACAAAATGGGGCTATCAAAAAGAATGTTATTTCAATTTTAAAGTGCACTTTCTACTGATACATTTACAACAAAAACACTGAAATATCGCAGTCTATCCCAAAGTTTGAGCATTAAAAGTAACCCTAACCCTAACCCTAACCCTAACCTAAAGTCTGAGCTTTCCTCTCTGTTCCCAGCTGAGCGTGAGATCGTGCGTGACATCAAGGAGAAGCTCTGCTACGTGGCTCTGGACTTTGAGAACGAGATGACCACCGCCGCCTCCTCCTCCTCTCTGGAGAAGAGCTACGAGCTTCCCGACGGTCAGGTCATCACCATCGGCAACGAGCGTTTCCGCTGCCCAGAGACGCTCTTCCAGCCCTCCTTCATCGGTGAGTATCAGGAACTGCCAGAGGGGGGAAGTAGTGGAGTACAAATACTTCGTTACTGTACTTAAGTACATTTTTCTGGTATCAGTACTTTACTACGACGACTTTTGACTTTGACTTCTTACATGTTGAACACAAATACCTGTACTTTCTACTTCTTACATGTTGAACACAAATACCTGTACTTTCTACTTCTTACATGTTGAACACAAATACCTGAACTTTCTACTTCTTACATGTTGAACACAAATACCTGTACTTTCTACTTCTTACATGTTGAACACAAATACCTGTACTTTCTACTTCTTACATGTTGAACACAAATACCTGTACTTTCTACTTCTTACATGTTGAACACAAATACCTGTACTTTCTACTTCTTACATGTTGAACCCAAATACCTGTACTTTCTACTTCTTTCATTTTCCAAACAGGCTGGTTCCTTTAGTTTGAATGTGTGTTTGGTGGCGTGATCATTATTATTTAGAGTCATTGCGTGCCTATTGATTTGAACACGATCCGTGTATCCATCATTTCCTGGTCTTCTCTAAAGAAGAGGGACCAATGAAAACGTTGTCATGTTGCCGTTGTTCAGCATGGAAACATTCATTAGCTAACAATGACATTATTGTTCTATTAATATAAAGGGAGGTCAGGTACTCTTTAAAACAGCTGCTAGTTATGGGTACTTTTTACTGAAGTACATTTCAAAGCCTCTTTACTTTTACTTGAGTAAAGAAGTTTAGTCAGTACTTCTACTTTTACCAGAGTATTTTTAAATACGAGTATCTGTACTTCTACTTGAGTAAAGGCTGTGTTACTTAAATCAGAGCCGTATAATAGAAGAGTTACGACATCTCCGTTCACTCCAATGGACCAGTTTTTTACAGCAATGGCGGATCGTGGAGCCGTCAATAGTTCCCCGGAAGTTAGCTTGCCGCTGACTTCCGGGGAATTTTTGCGACCAGCAACACAGTAGAGTTGCAGCATAATAGACCGTTCGTGATGGACTTTTAAAGGTAAGAAGACGTTTAAAGATTTATATTGCAGATATTATCAGCACATCTGAGTCAAATGAACATGTGTATTAAAGGATGTTAGTGGATTATCCCTAAATCAGTAGATTTAGGGAACGTTTACAGATAACAGATTAGGCTAGGATACCGGATAAAGTTAGCAACACACGTTAACCATGAACCATTCATCCGTTCTCCAAATGTTATTTCATCTAACGTTGTGGAATTAGAGAAAAAGGGCTTCTAAACGTGATTTTTTTGTGGGGTGGAGGAATATAATATTAGTTAAATATAACATTGGGGCACGTGTGATTGTAATGAGTGGAGGTGGAGAAATTACGATCAACATTTTGGAGTAGACCTACAAACTAGTATAATAAAGTTAACGTTACACAATAATAAGGAAGAGAGCTATTTGTGTGATACATCGCTATTGATATGAATTTAGAGTGCATATTTGAGACTTCCAAACAGTAAACACAAACGTAAGTTATGGGTGAGTGTTTTTAGTGTATTCTGTTGATTATTACCTGTCTGTATTATGTTGCAGCTCAGCTGATTTTGAAATGATGGCAAAGTGAGAGTGAAAACACAAGGTACATTTAATACTACTGTTGTATATAAGTAAGCATACTAAACATGTATTCTATCACTGTAGTATATAAGTAATCTTGTTAGTGTATATTAGTAACCTACTGTATGGCAGGTGGAGGGGCAGTGATGTTACAGGTGGAGGACTTACTGGACATGTATACACTCATTACATACTGTATGTAAAATACGACCAAGAATGTGAGACAACTTTATACAAATTCATATCACATCCATTACTGATGCCATTTGTCATACTTTGTTAAACTCACAAATAATAAAGTTCCATAACTTCAGTTGGAAACAAAGACCACACCTAATCTCCCCAAGGCAATTTCCCATCCAATAGGTGTGCTATATAGGTGTGTATAACCCTTTCTCCTGTCTGTTCCTCCCTCTTTCAGCACAAGAACCAGAGGGGGATTCAATAGAGCCTGAATACCTGCACTGAGACCCTCACCCTGCACCCTGAGTCTCAACTCTCAGAGTTTTTCAAGCCTTTCCCTGTTATTTGTATTAAACCAAACATTAAGCTTCCCAATGGTGTGGTCTTCGTTTTGTGGAAAAAGTGCAAATGCAGTGTTTGAATATGATTACCTCACATATTTTGTTGCGGCTGTCTGTTTTGATTGTTAAATTGCTCCTGCTGACTTGAGCTAGCCATGTTCCCTCCTCTCTGTGTCAGTGGGGAAGCCGTACATTCTGATTCTTACTCCTTTCTCTGAGCGATTGGAGCATCCCCAGGCAGCACAGCAAACCATGGTGGAGACGATATGCCAGGACAACACGGAGGAAAAGGCACAGGCAAACTGCATGACATGCTATTCAATGTTTATTGAATTCCATGTATTTACAATGGATGTTCCTAAAACAACACTTTTAACGTCATAATCGTGTTGCTGCTAGTCCATTGATAGTCACCTGTTGGTCTCCTGTCCTTTCTGAAAGTCATAAAGATGACATTAGTCATTTAGATTACTTATGTCCTCAAGTACCATGGGATTACTGAAACCACCATGAATTAAAAAAATTGTAGAAATTAATCTAATTACATTTTGAAGCATTCCTTGCCATCCCCTCCCTCTAAATATATCAATAAACATTAGGAAGTGATGCTCCTGACTACCATACCTGTTTAAGAAGATAATATTTGTTTTAAATAATTCAAAGCAATACACAACAGCAACAGGCTCTTTAACCAAGGCAACAGCCTAACATGTATGTTAACAAGTAAACTAGCTGTTCACACTATTCCTAATATTATCCATAAATATTAGCAGATTCTATTTATTTTTAAAACATATTGATGTAAATACATACACAAATCGGTATGTTGTATAAATATTGCAAATCAAGACCTTTATTCACTACTTATTACCAAAAATCGTAGTTCTATCTCCGGTAATCATGCATTCATATGTCCCGCCACGAACTTCCGGGGAACTATTGACTCTCCCTGAACCACGTGACGATCAAGCATTTTGGACTTCCGCTGTCAGAACTCTCTCTCTATATGGCGCTGGTGTAAATGTAACATTGCTCCTCCATCAAGATGTTGGACTAGAGCCTACATTTCCCAGAATGCAACTTGATCAACCACTCTGACATTATCAGGGTTATTTTGAGGATAGAAAAACTGCTCTCATACAGATACTTATGTTGCCCTGTAAGTATGTTTGGAGCAGCTGAGTTTTTCTCTAACTTGATTTGACAAAGGAAGGAATGAGATCAAAGAAAATGAAAAGATTGGCTGAAAAAATATTTTCTTAATTCTGTTTTAATAATTGTTCAACCAAGTTTCATGATAGTAGAGCAGCTCAAAACAACAGTTAGACTGTGAAGAGCTGAAAGACTCACGTCTAAGATATAATGTAATCTGAAGAATGTGTTGAGATGATTTGAACACTTTGTGCCTGATGAAGCCACAACGAGAGCCACAGCAGAGATTCATTTCTTAGGTTCCCTGGACATACAGTATGTCTGTCAAACAGGATGGGGTAAAGGATATGTATTGAAATACAAATTGCTATCGATCAACCTGTGCATGAAACAATAATATTCATGTGAATATGTGAAATAAATGACATGTTCAATGTTCAAAATGATCCAGCAGTTAAACACATCTTGACTTTGTCTTCATCTTGTGGTGTTTACGGGAAGTGAAACGTGACCATGCAATCACATATTATGATGTGGATCACATTTTGCACATTTGTATATGTTCTCCCTGAAAACTGCACTCAGTAGGTTAGACAACTAATACATGTGATAGTGAAAGTAGTACATCTTTAGTGAAAACTCTCCTCCAGAGCAAACCATTCAGACAGTCATGTGTCTGTGTGTATAAACCCTCAGTGATGTCCTCTTCAAGGAGGCTGGTTTATTACAGCTTTAAAGGGACCTATCATGCAAAATGCACTTTTCGATGTCTTCTATACATAAATATGTGTCCCCGGTGTGTCGAGGAACTCACGCAGCGTCAGAAAATAAAACCCTCTCTCTTTTCCTCCGTACCCAAATCTCTAAAAACGGGATTACAACGGAGCTATCAAGTTCATAGACACATTTCTGCATCAAACTGCTGGTTATTGAATCATAAGATATCTGAAGCAGCATTACAAATACTAAACTGAATTCTACAGCTGTGATTCCTTTCAGGTTGATAAAAAAAATGACATTTTCAATCACAATAAATGTTATCGTCCATGTATACAGTACGGAAAACGTCCCAAAGAAACATTGCAACAATGAAAGAATGAAATAGAAGTATTAAATGACTTGCCCGTGGAGAGTAAAACAATATATCCATATCTAAACATAATTCATCAAAAGACCTACAAATATCAGAAAGTTAAACTCATGATTTATAGTGCTATATAGTGTGTCATTATTAACTAGATGTTGATAAAAGGAGAATTGACAGCTTTCATTTGTTAGTTTGGTTTATTTCATGCAGTTTCAGCACGACATACAAAATGAATACATTCTTAAAAGCCAAGAATTCACAAAAAACATAATCAAACAATCTCATGACATTAAAGCTATAAAAACATGATAATAAAGTATAACAAAATGATAAACTATACAAAATGAACAAATGATTAGTTTTGTTGCACTGAGACTTTGAGTAAAACGTGTAAAACTCTGCAAATAAAACCTGATCAAATCTTCTTAACATTTAAAAACTTACAGACTCAAATTAAATTCTGATTATCATCTGTTGTTTTTTACCTTGATTATTTCAAAAGGATCTAGACGGACGAAGTCAGAATAAAGTCTGAACCAACACTCCTGAGCATCACAGAGGAATCTCACTTTGACAGATTTTGATATCAGCAGTTTTAGCATTGAAGGAAAGAGATATGATTCTACACTGTATTGAAGAAAACATGTATTGTTTGAACTGGTTTATGTAATCACAACGGTTTATGGGTAATCATATATATAGGAATGTTGTTCTCACTTTCAAACTCACTGACTTAGAGATTCTGTGTCTTACACACCAACATTGATCCTTATCAACACTAAGAGCCAGATGCGGTCACTAAGTCGTTAAAGACATCGTAAAATAAGGGGAGAAGAGTTTAAAGGTCGGAAGGAGGGAAGTTTAGGTGAAAGAATCCCCTGGGAAAGGAATGTAGAGGTAAGATAAGGTAGAAATAAACATTGACTTTTGACCTGATCTCACGCTCTGATCCAAAACTCTGATTGAACCCGGCCAGAAGCGAATCCAGCCAATCAGGGCACTTGGGGGAGGTGGTTAGTTTAAACAGCTCCTCCCCAGGGGCTCTACTGATTCGCTTGGGAGGAAAATGGGAAGGAACAATTCAACTCATCTCCGCCCCAAAATAGGGATATGTATACGGATGTTTTTGTGTGTAAAAATGCTTTTTGGGTTAGGTGAGTTGGTTGGTCCGGGTATCTGTGTCGGCATCGCATCATCAGCTTAAAGTCCAATTTCTTTTGGTTTGATGAGTGGTTGGTCCTGACATCTTTAGCCGCATCGCATCACGATCCTAAAAAGCCCGGAGTACCCGGGGTACTCTGTATAACTTGTATATGTGTTTGATTTCCTACCAGTAAACTCAGATAATTGTTATAACTTTTGATTCCGGTGTTTTCAATTCCTTTCTTATTTTAATAGAGATTTCAGCCTCATCCAACGAACGGCGCGTAGCAGAGGTGTTCTATCCAACAAATGGTGACTTTCCCGACGTTTGTGAGCTGATCTCTAGAAAGGAACACCGATAGCCAGGGGACAGAATCCAGTCCAGGGGGAGGACACAGAGATACTGTTGACAACTACACCAAGGCGCCATATACAAAAGGTGAGCAGACACCTGTTTTGACTATCAAAAATCTGTGATTGATTATACTAAAAATTTAGAGTTGTCAGCAGCGTTCTCAGTGTTCTTAGTCACGGTGGGAAATACAATACATATTCAAGTTGGAAAAGTTTCATGAAGTGCTTAGAGAAGGGTATAAGAGTCCTGGATCTACAGCAAAATAGAAGTTTCATGAAGTGCTTAGAGAAGGGTATAAGAGTCCTGGATCTACAGCAAAAATGGAAGTTTCATGAAGTGCTTAGAGAAGGGTATAAGAGTCCTGGATCTACAGCAAAAATAGAAGTTTCATGTAGTGTTTAGAGAAGGGTATAAGAGTCCTGGATCTAGAGCAAAAATAGTGTTTGAGTGTGGCGGGTGGATCACCTTTCGTGGTGCTTTAAATGTATAAAATTCTGTAATTGTTATATGGTGGGTGAAACAAGAGGAGAGAGACGCGACCTCCAACTAATTATTTGGAACGACCAATCTCATCAAAACTCTTGTTGTGGGGTTGATCAGGCTCATTAAACGTGACGATAAAGAGATTTTGTTGACTGAGTTTAAACTCCAAGCCAGAAGTCGCAATCACCAGGGGTTGTAGAAGATTACTTCTGGAAGTCACGCTATCTGTTGAAATAAACATCGCACTATAAAAATTTGCCTGGCTGTAATATGATAAGGTATGAAAAGCTCTGTGTGATTTTTTTAAGTCAAATCTGTGTAATACTTGAGAAAAATCCAGTGAAAAGAACTGTGGGTAAAGAATTGCAGAAGACATAGGGACAGAGAGCAACAAGAAGGTGGTATAATGTCTGAGACCCTACCTCCACCCTACGGAGATAATGGCTCACAATGCCACTTATGAGTATCCCATCTAATACTCCTAAAGGAAAACACATTGTTAGACCTGATATTCAGGGAAAGGAATGTTGGAAATAGTAATGGTAGATATTGAAAATCTTAAACTGGATCAACCAACCATGTTAGTGAACCCTGCTAATATGGAGCTAAAACATGTAGAAAGAGAATTAGGTCCTAGCATGCAAGCACAGAGCGATAATATGATGAGGACTATTAAACTAACCCCTTTTTGGAAATGGGATTTTCCGTTACACAACAGAAGACTCAATTCAGGTCTGGAAGAACGCTTTACAAACAAGTCAGGGAGATTAAATGTGGTGCTATGTTGCTCAAAAGGGAGCTTACACTTTTGGGAAGAGATCTCCCCCTCTCTGCTCCGGAGGTGCTGCAGTTTCACAGCAGCACACAGGGTCAAAGACAGGCATGACCTCTGGAGAGGGAGAAAATCTAAATCTGAACAGACCACAGAGCCCATTAAGGGTTTTATGGCCTTAACACAGAGAGGAAGATCTGGAGATTGTAAGGAACTCTCCCAAACCCCCTCCCCAGAACAAGAGGAAGAGTTTTGCTCTCACCAATAAACTAATCATCTCTTAACCAAGTCAGATTTCAAAATAGCCATAGCTCCAGTTGTTAAGAAAAGAGGGAGATTCAAAAAGTTATCAATAAATTGCCCAGTATATTAAATAAATACAAACAGACACGTATCAATATAAGTCAGATAATATAGACGAGGTCAATCATGGAAGAAGGCTGACATTTAATGCCTGATATATAAGTAATAGTGATAATAAATATATACCTGATATTAAATAACTGATGTGTAAGGCTCGATATTTCTGAAAATAGGAACACCGTTAACGGCGTTCTATTTCAGTAAAAGGGGGGAAAGGATAGAATATACATCAGACAATATGTATGTGAGATTATTACGTTTTTAGGAGAAATTATCAATTTAAAAATACTAGTTATGGTATTTTTTGTTTTGGTTTGTTTGTTGCTTTAAAGAGAAATTGATACATTTAAAATAATCTAGCTTTGGTTATTTTTTGTTTTGTTAGTTTGTTCCTTTTTTGTTTTATTTTAATTTTGTTTTATTTTAATTTTTTTTATTTTAATTTTAATTTTTAATTTTTAATTTTTAATTTTAATTTTTAATTTTTAATTTTTTATTTTTTTTATTTTTTATTTTAATTTTTTATTTTTGTTTATTATTTTCTGCATAGTCTCTTGTCCACACTCCAGACTAGTTGGTGCCGCCAATAAACACTAAAGAAGTAGAAAAGATGATTTCAAAACCATATTTCCAGCAACTTAAGGGCTTGGTATGAGACTTCTCCACACAGGCTGCTGACGTCGAAAGGGGGACCTGAGAAACACAAGGCCAACACAGCAGATTACGTCTGGTTGGAGGGGACCTCCCATGCCGTCCGCCTAGATGGAAAGGGGGACAACTGGTACCACTGGAGCCAGTGTGCGGTCGGGAAAAACACCTGCGAGGACCCTAGACGACATCAGGACAGAGTTGGCCCTCGTCGCGAGGACCCTAGACGACATCAGGAGAGATCTGGCCCTCGTCAAGGCAGTCGACCCAGGAGGCGCCATCAGCAGAAAGGAGGAGGAGGATCAGGACATCTCTCCAGCAGTCGACCCGGAAGCCGCCATCAGCGGGCCGGAGGGGCCGGAGGAGGAGTATCAGGACATCTCTCCAACATCGACCCGGAGGCCGCCATCAGCGGGCCGGGGGAAACAATCAGGCCACATCTCTCTAGCAGGCACCCCAGAAGCCGCCGTCAGCGGGCTGGGGGGACGAAGACATGGCAAACCAAGACGGCACAGGGAACTCCATTTCCCGCTGAAACAGGTTGATATAGCCGGTGTGGAACTTTGTCTGAACAATCCATTTTTTTGAGGAACTTTCAACTTTATTTTTATATCCCATAATGTAAGGGATTTGTATTTTTTTATTCTACAGAACTATGTGTTACCAAAAGAGGGAAAAGTATGATAATGTCTTTTCTAATTTCTGTGGCTACTTTCATTGCCATTTTAGTGACATGTGGTTGTTGTTGTGTGCCTTGTATCTGCTCATTGTGTGTTAAGACTCATCAGTTCCACCATTGAGGGAAGAGTAAAGATGACTCAGCTGACAAGGACTGTGCTTTTTAGACATATTTTATTCTCCCTCCACTGTCATAATAAGTTGTTGTTGTGGACTGTTCCTAGAGGTTTAAAGTGCTCTATATCCCAACTTCTGATGGGTTTATATAAATGTTGGGACAGACACAGTAAGAAGAAAATTGACAGTGGTAATGTTTCAAATGCTATATGTTGATCTCGTGAGGTGAGATCAAAAGAGGGATTGAAGGAAAGAGATATGATTCTACACTGTATTGAAGAAAACATGTATTGTTTGAACTGGTTTATGTAATCACAACGGTTTATGGGTAATCATATATATAGGAATGTTGTTCTCACTTTCAAACTCACTGACTTAGAGATTCTGTGTCTTACACACCAACATTGATCCTTATCAACACTAAGAGCCAGATGCGGTCACTAAGTCGTTAAAGACATCGTAAAATAAGGGGAGAAGAGTTTAAAGGTCGGAAGGAGGGAAGTTTAGGTGAAAGAATCCCCTGGGAAAGGAATGTAGAGGTAAGATAAGGTAGAAATAAACATTGACTTTTGACCTGATCTCACGCTCTGATCCAAAACTCTGATTGAACCCGGCCAGAAGCGAATCCAGCCAATCAGGGCACTTGGGGGAGGTGGTTAGTTTAAACAGCTCCTCCCAGGGGCTCTACTGATTCGCTTGGGAGGAAAATGGGAAGGAACAATTCAACTCATCTCCGCCCCAAAATAGGGATATGTATACGGATGTTTTTGTGTGTAAAAATGCTTTTTGGGTTAGGTGAGTTGGTTGGTCCGGGTATCTGTGTCGGCATCGCATCATCAGCTTAAAGTCCAATTTCTTTTGGTTTGATGAGTGGTTGGTCCTGACATCTTTAGCCGCATCGCATCACGATCCTAAAAAGCCCGGAGTACCCGGGGTACTCTGTATAACTTGTATATGTGTTTGATTTCCTACCAGTAAACTCAGATAATTGTTATAACTTTTGATTCCGGTGTTTTCAATTCCTTTCTTATTTTAATAGAGATTTCAGCCTCATCCAACGAACGGCGCGTAGCAGAGGTGTTCTATCCCAACAGCATCACCAGCTTTTCCAATACTGAAATATGGGAAGAGTTTCTCAGTGAAAGTGTCTCCGTGAGTGCAGATGGGAGTCATGTCTTCAGGGTCGTAGAAGGACACCTCCCCCTTGTCATAGTCCAGCTGGACTCTGATCCTCTGGAGATTCTTCTTCACTCTGACAGTCTTACCATCACCATCAGTGTATTTTCCACTGCGATGTATTAAACACCAGATTCCATATTCTGGTGAGGCACCAGGTCTCTCTCCCTTCCTGTCAACTGACTCTTTAGTCAAACCTATAGTCCAGACAGGATGATCTCCCACCTCCACCTCCCAGCTGTGTCTCCCTGAGCTGAAGCCCTCAGAGCCCAGAACATTAGCATACTTAGTGCATCTCTCTGGATTATCAGGAAGCTGCTGATCTTTGTCTCCATTTCTCACACTGGTCAGATCATCAGACAGAGAGAGCCAGCTGCTTGCAGTGTTTGGGTCCAGAAGGACAGGACTGAAGTGGACCTGGTCCTTCATCTTCTCCCAGACTCTGAAGGACAGGTTGCCCAGGTGTTTGGCCACATCTGTCAGCGCTCCTGAGAGCAGCTGTGGGTCTGACAGTGAGCTCTGGACTCTGGCTCTGCTCTGAGTGGCTTTGTAACTGCTGAGGAAGGGCCCGTTGTGTTTCTGCAGCTCTTCTTCAACAGCAGAGATACTGTGTGACAGAGAGGAGATGTGCTCCTGAATGCTCTTCATCTCTCTGCTGATAGTCTTCCCCTTCAGCTCCTCTTCCTCCCTCAGAGCTGCCAGTCTGGACTCCTCTTCCTCTTTCAGGAACTGATGGAGCTTGATGAACTCTGCTCTGATCTGCCTCTCTGTGGACAGCAGCTGCTTCTCGGACACTTGAATCACTTCATTGTATGTTTCCTCCACTCCTTTGTATTTGTCCCTCTTGTCCTGCAGAGACTCTAAGTCAGATTTCAGCAGGTCCTTCAGCTCACTGACTGCTTGTTCTACAGGAACCACCTTGTGACTCTGGTGGAGAGAAAACTCACAGACAGGACACACAGCTCTCTCTTCATCCTTACAGAAACAATCTAGGCTCTTCTTGATGTTTACTACACACCACCTCCACCTTCTTCTCTCCTTTTTCTGTCTCAGATGATCCAGCTTTCTGTCTCTCAGCAAATGAGTCAGCCAGCTATTTCAGTGTAAAGTTCACCAAAAGATTATCTTTAGAAGATTTTCTTTTACAAATGGGACAGTTTTTGTTCTTACTTTGTTCCCAGAATTTCTGCAGGCAGCTCGAACAGAAGCTGTGGTTGCAGCCCAGAGACACGGGATCTCTGAAAGTCTCTGAACACACATGGCAGCTCAGGAAACTTTCAAGAAGAACGGTTTTCTCAGTCATTTGATATTAAAGTTATTTTCAATAGAGAGTCTCTCCACTTCTCCCCAAATATACTCCAAACGTGTCTCGCAGCAGAGATCTCACACCCTGTAATGGCGTCTCAGCTCTGTTCAACAATGTCAAAATCCTCTTTCGTTTTCTCTGCCCTCCGTCACAGAGTGAATTATCAGCATCAGGAAATGCTGCTATGTCATCTATTCACCACCAGATGGAGTCAGGATGTCTTTCAGAGGGAAATGTACTTTGGTATTCACTTCAGGACGATGACTTTGTCCAGGTAGGCCTATCTGTTGGAAAATAAACACATAAGATTTAATACGTTTAAAAAAAAAAACAACGTGATAAAAAGGAAAAAGCTCAAATATCAAAGTTTGAAGTGCACAGTTTTTGTTCTTACTTTGTTCCCAGAATGTCTGCAGGCAGCTCGAACAGAAGCTGTGGTTGCAGCTCAGAGACACAGAATCTCTGAAAGTCTCTGAGTACACATGGCAGCTCAGGAAACTTCAAGAAGCAGCTCACCTTTTACTTCCCCTCGGTTTGCCTCTTACAGTCCTCTAGCTGTGCGTTGTTGCACGTTGTTCAGATTGAATTATTAACAGGACCCAGACACTGCATGAGATAAAGTAATTGTCCTTTTATTATTTAAAGTAATAATCACAGTTTATTTAAGTGTGTGACAGTTTAAAGGGGACCTATCATGCAAAATGTACTTTTGTACGTCTTTTATACATGAATATGTGTCCCCGGTGTTCCAGGGAACTCACCAAGTGTCAGAAAACACAACCCTCTCTATTTTCCTCCATACCCAAATCTCTAAAAAAAAGGGGCTGCAACGGATCTGATAAAAACTGATCCAGATTTGAACACTGTCCTGACGTCAGGACGGTGGCGCTACGGCTATTGGGCCAACTCCACCAATCAGGAGGAGACAGTCACGGCCATTGCCGTTCTAAAGCGCTGGAGACGCTGTAGTACATATGCCAGGCCTGTAGATGGTGCTGTTCTCACAGAATCTGCCCTTGCTAAAACAGATCTAAAAAATGTCAAATTGAGCAAAATGAGGCATGGCTAAAATGCATGATCTGTTTGGTATTTTGAAAAAAAAAAAAGTATAAATATGCCTTATATAGGTATGGTCCCACACTATATTATTCAAATATAGCATGATAGGTCCACTTTAAATGAAACAGGGAGTATGTGTTGGTGTGTTGATCATCAAACTCCACAATTGTTAGAAAGTTAATCAAATATAACATACATTAGTACATATTAATAGTAATAGCATGTGCATTTTATCTTTAATCGTTTTCCTTAAACAGAACACCACAGAGGTCTGTCTGGGGTTTAAGAAAATATAACGATAGGCAGAAAGTGAATTACTTTACATCCAAAAGAGTTGTTTTTTGAAACTTTAATGATAGTTTTAGGAGCTGCAAACTCGTTTTTGGTCAGAAATAATACAATTGGCAACAAATACCTTTGATTGAGACATCTGAAAGGTGTTATATATAGAAGTGTATCATTGTCATTATTACAATCATTCATTATTAGGATTGAAATATTATGATGATGGTGAATTATTTGTGAATGTACCCAAGCATCACATATCCTAAACTAAATACAGTTGCAGTATTTTATTTGAAAAAACAAGTCAATATTCTAGTTTGTATACATGTTTTTCTCCCCCTACTGTATCTGCTGCAGAATAACTCACCACCTCCTCATTTCCTCCTCCAGAAGCCGCAGACATGTGTGACGATGAAGAGACCACCGCCCTCGTCTGTGATAACGGCTCCGGCCTGGTGAAGGCTGGCTTCGCTGGAGACGATGCTCCCAGAGCCGTCTTCCCCTCCATCGTGGGCCGTCCCCGCCACCAGGTACACAAGAACATCCCTTAAAAACTAAATCATACATAAGATTTGTTCATTTAATCCCTTGATAAAAAACAAGGTCTGATCCTAAAGTTTTTAGCTACCTCATCTCATATATCAATATACTTATTTCATTATGTGACTGATTAAAAAATCTGCAGTAGTTAAGCAGCGAACCAAGAGGTTAAAGTCACCTTTGTTTCGGTGCTTGGTATAAATTCTAACGGTGATTTCTACGACCTTATGACCTTTTATCTGCTGCCACCTTCAGGCCAACGTATTATTTTTCTAGTTGACTGAAATTAGGACCTATACGAGTAGACATTTGACCATATTGAGTACTTTTTTGATTTGATATGAGTAATTTTTATCTAACTGATAAATACATTTTAATCTCAGCGTATATTTTTTTAGCACAAAGAATGTCCACATGCAGAATAGATGGGCTCAGGATGTAACTAAGAAATAAAAGTATTTCTCATTTCAAGAGCTTTAGTGGAAAATGAACATAACTGTTTGTGAATAGAACAAATAAATAAATATAGGCGTAGTCTACATTGTGTTAGAAATTATAAGAAAAAAG
>JAAOOA010002628.1:0-37217 GCA_012861695.1 Trematomus loennbergii
AAACAGATCCTTGTAGCCCCCCCCCTCTCTTCCAGCTGTTACTAAGGACATGTCTCTGAAGGTCCTGCTCCAAACCCCAAACAGATCCTTGTAGCCCCCCCCCCCCCCCTCTCCCAGCTGTTACTAAGGACATGTCTTGAAGTGTCCGCTCCAAACCCCAAACAGATCCTGTAGCCCCCCCCCCCTCCTTCCAGCTGGTACTAAAGAGCTGACTCTGGGTCAGTAGCTCAGAGAGAGAGTAGATTCATCAGGAGAACTCTCCCATCAGAAACTCAGCTAAATGCTGCCGTGACTAAACTCCATATCATGTTCCAAACCACATGAAGGATTCTCTCTGAAACTCCATATCATGTTCCAACCACATCAAGGATTCTCTCTGAAACAGTATGGAGCTCAAACTCTTTCTCTCTCTCAGGTTTACCACAAGGTGACTTCCTTTTCATTCCTGATATGACTCACCGTCTCTGTAGATGTAGATGTTGAAGCCGTCGTAGCTGTCGGCGGTCGGGGGGGCAGCCATCTTACTCCATGAGGAGGGGGGGCAGCGGGGGGGGGACACCGCGGGGGGGGGGGGGGGGCGCATCATCGCTGACCCCGAGTCTTCATACTCTGACACCACCGCGTTCACAAATCCTCCTCTTCCTCCTCCTCGTCTTCCTTCTGTGGATTAGGCCACGCCCCTCCTCGGTGGATTAAGCCACGCCCCCTCATCCTCTCATGGTCAGTTGAAGCCTGTCAGGTGTGCGTTGGGCTGAAGCTGAAAGGAGCCTCCGTGCCCTCGTGCTCGTCTGAAGGCTGAACCTGAGGGAGGATTCAAATACAGAATGATCTTTTTTTCTTATCCTGCAACTGGATGAGTAAGGAGCTGCGGAAAGGAGTGTCCTCCAATCTGAGAGTAGCATGCTAACAAAGGTATCCCAACTGTAGCTGTGAACATGACAGGATGTATGATACCTAGAAGAGCATCAGGACTGTTGAGGCATATGATAGCTATGTGATTAACATGATGATTCAGCCTCTATGGAGATAGACATATGACAAGCATGCTCATTTCTGACGTGGAGCTAATCTGAAGTAAACATTGAATATGCTTTCTATTCCTCCATCTTGTGACGTGTAACTCCCTCTCTTGGATATCAGCATGTGAAGGACACTGTTCAGGAACTAGTTGATGCTCTGGATGTGATGACTCCTCCATTCTGGAGAGGATCACAGATACATGGATCCTGAGATGAAGCTCAAGCCGGGGACCAGGGATTATTAACATTTTGAAGTATCAGAAAAAGTCAGATTTTTGAGAAAAAGTAGATTTTTTAGATCTTGAGAAAAAGTCAGATTTTTAGATTTTGAGAAAAAGTCTGATTTTTTTATTTTGAGAAAAAGTCAGATTTTTTAGATTGGAGAAAAAGTTGATTTTTTTTATTTTGAGAAAAAGTCAGATTTTTAGATTTTTGAGAAAAAGTCAGATTTTTTAGATTTTGAGAAAAAGTTAGATTTTTTAGATTTGGAGAAAAAGTAGATTTTTTTATTTTGAGAAAAAATCTGATTTTTTAGATTTTTGAGAAAAAAGTCAGATTTTTAGAATTTTGAGAAAAAGTCAGAATTTTGAATTTTATGTGATGACTCCTTCCATTCTGGAGAGGATCACAGATACATGGATCCTGAGATTGAAGCTCAAGCCGGGGACAGTGATTATTAACATTTGTAAGTATTCAGAAAAAGTCCGATTTTTGAGAATTTTGAGAAAAAGTCAGAATGTGAGATTTTTGAGAAAAAGTCAACATTTTGAGGAAAAAGTCAAAATTTGAGGAAAAAGTCAAAATTTGAGGAAAAAGTCAACATTTTGAGAATTTTGAGAAAAAGTCAGAATGTTGAGATTTTTGAGAAAAAGTCCATTTTCTTTAGAAAAAGTCAACATTTGAGAAAAAGTCAAAATTGAGATTTTTGAGAAAAAGTCCATTTTCTTTAGAAAAATTCAACATTTTGAGGAAAAAGTCAAAATGTGATATTTTTGAGAAAAAGTCAAAATGTTGAGATTTTTGAGAAAAAGTCTTGTGACTGTGTAACTCTCTTGGATATCAGCATGTGAAGGACACTGTTCAGGAACTAGTTGATGCTCTGTATGTGATGACTCCTTCCTGAGGTTGAAGCTCAAGCCGGAGACCAGGGAGAGTTTCCTGACAGTAATTGTTGAAATAGTAGAATAAATAAATCAAAACCCAACCTCCTCCAGGGGCTCTTCGTCCAGGAGGGCAAGGTCCGGGACCGCCGGGGGGGGGCAGGGGGGTCCTTCTGGAGAGGCCTCTGGACCAGGTGCACGATCTTATGGGAGATGTTGAGGGGGGGGAACGGGACTGGGAGGGAAAGAAGAAGATTTAAAGAAATTAAGATTATTTTTATAGGGATTTGGAATTTATGGAGAATTTCAAGCAAAAATAAGAATAGTTAAAAAAGTTCTGAATTTCCATCCATCCAAAGAGTCAAATTGAAATAATAAAACTATATCATAGAAATGACGAGTGTGTGTACCTGGACTGGGGGGAAACAGGAATGTATTTGAAAGAATTAAGATGATTTTTATACAAATACAATTTTTAAAAAAAGCAGGATTTGGGAAAAAAAAACAAGATAAGAGAAAAATGATGATTTGAAAACAGATATTGTCGATTTACAAAAATAGTTTTAAAAGTTGTTTGTGTACAAGTGTGTGTACCTGTCCTGTGGTGCAGAGGGGTGTGTGTGTACCTGTCCTGTGGTGCAGAGGAGTGTGTGTGTACCTGTCCTGTGGTGCAGAGGGGTGTGTGTGACGTCGCTGTGTGAGAGCAGTGCATGCTGGGAGATGGTGGCCTCAGAGATGAGCATGAAGGTGATGTTCCTGTAGCAGACGCCAGGGAGCCAGTGCCTGAACACCGTCTTCCCCTTGTGGAAGTCTGCAGACACACAGAGAGAACCACAGAGTGTTGACAGCATATTGTACCTTAGAGGTCTCCTGCTATCTTTAGGCAGATATCACAGGTCTCAGATATATACAAATATATAAAAAACATGTCTCTGAAGTTTGTTGCTCAAAACACAGATCATTCTAGCCCTAACCCCTCTCTCCAGCTGTTAGAGAAACGCTGGTTTTGGGTCCGTAGCTTAGGAAAAAAATGCTAAATGCTGCCGTGACTAAACTCCATATCATGTTCCAAACCACATGAAGGATCCTCTCTGAAACAGCATGGAGCTCAAACTCTTTCTCTCTCTCAGGTTTACCACAAGGTGACTTCCTTTTGATTTCCTGCTTCTTCACACATGCTCTCTCCAGTACAGGTTAGCTCTGAGTGTTAGCATGCTAATGTAAACACAGACCATATTACTTCCAGAACACGTTCATTAGAAACATTCATGAGCTAACAATGACATTATTGTTCTATTCATATAAAGGGAGGTCAGGTACTCTTTAAAACAGCTGCTAGTTATGGGTACTTTTACTGAAGTACATTTCAAAGCCTCTTTACTTTCACTGAGTAAAGAAGTTTAGTCAGTACTTCTACTTTCACCAGAGTACTTTTAAACACGAGTATCTGTATTCTACTTGAGGAAAGGATGTGTGTACTTCTACTTAGGATGTGTACTTCTACTTGAGTAAAGGATGTGTGTACTTCTACTTGAGGAAAGGAGTGTGTACTTCTACTTGAGTAAAGGATGTGTGTACTTCTACTTGAGGAAAGTGTGTACTTTGTCATCTCTGTATTGATGT
The DNA here is from genome assembly GCA_012861695.1 of Trematomus loennbergii. Lineage (NCBI taxonomy): Eukaryota > Metazoa > Chordata > Actinopteri > Perciformes > Nototheniidae > Trematomus > Trematomus loennbergii. The sequence goes on from JAAOOA010002628.1 coordinate 3,743, forward strand.
ATTAAAGACATCAGAAAGAGCATTTTGCATGATGGGAGACCTTTAATATAATATAGAAATAACCTTGTACAGCATGTAGCGAGGCTCCGCCCCCTCGCTGTAGCTGATGTTGACGCGGCTGAACACGCTGCCCCCTGGTGGCTGCAGCTGGAACACCACGCCGGTCTCTGGAGACTCTCTGTAGTCCCAGATGTGCACGCTGCGCACGGGGAGAGGCTCTGAACACACACACATCATCATTACTGTAGTCATACACACACACACATCATCATTACTGTAGTCATACACACACACATCATCATTACTGTCATACACACACACACATCATCATTACTGTAGTCATACACACACACACATCATCATTACTGTAGTCATACACACACACACATCATCATTACTGTAGTCATACACACACACACACACATCATCATTACTGTAATCATACACACACACACATCATCATTACTGTAATCATACACACACACACATCATCATTACTGTAATCATACACACACACACATCATCATTACTGTAGTCATACACACACAACATCATCATTACTGTAGTCATACACACACACACACACATCATCATTACTGTAATCATACACACACACAACATCATTACTGTAGTCATACACACACACACATCATCATTACTGTAGTCATACACACACACACACACATCATCATTACTGTAATCATACACACACACACATCATCATTACTGTAATCATACACACACACATCATCATTACTGTAGTCACACACACACACACATCATCATTACTGTAGTCATACACACACACACATCATTACTGTAATCATACACACACACACACATCATCATTACTGTAGTCATACACACACACACACATCATCATTACTGTAGTCATACACACACACACATCATCATTACTGTAATCACACACACACACACATCATCATTACTGTAGTCATACACACACACACATCATTACTGTAATCATACACACACACACATCATCATTACTGTAGTCATACACACACACACACATCATCATTACTGTAGTCACACACACACACACACATCATTACTGTAGTCATACACACACACACATCATTACTGTAATCATACACACACACACACATCATCATTACTGTAATCATACACACACACACATCATCATTACTGTAATCATACACACACACATCATCATTACTGTAATCATACACACACACATCATCATTACTGTAATCATACACACACAACATCATCATCATTACTGTAATCATACACACACACATCATCATTACTGTAATCATACACACACACACATCATCATCATTACTGTAATCATACACACACACATCATCATTACTGTAGTCATACACACACACACATCATCATTACTGTAATCACACACACACATCATCATTACTGTAATCATACACACACACATCATCATTACTGTAATCACACACACACACATCATCATTACTGTAATCACACACACACATCATCATTACTGTAATCACACACACACACATCATCATTACTGTAATCATACACACACACATCATCATTACTGTAGTCATACACACACACACATCATCATTACTGTAATCACACACACACACATCATCATTACTGTAATCACACACACACACATCATCATTACTGTAATCATACACACACATCATCATTACTGTAATCATACACAACACATCATCATTACTGTAGTCATACACACACACACATCATCATTACTGTAGTCATACACACACACACATCATCATTACTGTAGTCATACACACACACACACATCATCATTACTGTAGTCATACACACACAACACATCATCATTACTGTAGTCACACACACACACACACATCATCATTACTGTAATCATACACACACACATCATCATTACTGTAATCATACACACACACACACATCATTACTGTAGTCACACACACACACACACATCATCATTACTGTAGTCCACACACACACACACATCATCATTACTGTAATCATACACACACACACACATCATTACTGTAGTCACACACAACACATCATCATTACTGTAGTCATACACACACACATCATCATTACTGTAATCATACACACACACATCATCATTACTGTAATCATACACACACACACACATCATTACTGTAGTCACACACACACACACATCATCATTACTGTAGTCACACACACACACACATCATCATTACTGTAATCATACACACACACACACATCATTACTGTAGTCACACACACACACATCATCATTACTGTAGTCACACACACACACATCATTACTGTAATCATACACACACACACATCATTACTGTAATCATACACACACACATCATCATTACTGTAATCATACACACACACACACATCATTACTGTAGTCACACACACACACACACATCATCATTACTGTAATCACACACACACACACATCATCATTACTGTAATCACACACACACACACACATCATTACTGTAATCACACACACACACACATCATCATTACTGTAATCATACACACACATCATCATTACTGTAATCACACACACACACATCATCATTACTGTAGTCACACACACACACAACATCATCATTACTGTAATCACACACACACACATCATCATTACTGTAGTCACACACACACACACATCATCATTACTGTAATCACACACACACACACACATCATCATTACTGTAGTCACACACACACACATCATCATTACTGTAATCATACACACACATCATCATTACTGTAATCATACACACACACATCATCATTACTGTAATCACACACACACACACATCATCATTACTGTAGTCACACACACACATCATTACTGTAGTCATACACACACACACATCATCATTACTGTAGTCACACACACACAACACATCATCATTACTGTAATCATACACACACACACACATCATCATTACTGTAGTCACACACACACACATCATCATTACTGTAGTCATACACACACACACATCATCATTACTGTAGTCACACACACAACATCATCATTACTGTAATCATACACACACACATCATCATTACTGTAATCATACACACACACATCATCATTACTGTAGTCACACACACACACATCATCATTACTGTAATCACACACACACACATCATCATTACTGTAGTCACACACACACACATCATCATTACTGTAATCACACACACACATCATCATTACTGTAGTCACACACACACACACATCATCATTACTGTAATCACACACAACATCATCATTACTGTAGTCACACACACACACACATCATCATTACTGTAATCACACACACACATCATCATTACTGTAGTCACACACACACACACATCATCATTACTGTAATCACACACACACATCATCATTACTGTAGTCACACACACACACATCATCATTACTGTAATCATACACACACACACACATCATCATTACTGTAGTCACACACACACATCATCATTACTGTAGTCATACACACACACACATCATTACTGTAGTCACACACACACACACACATCATCATTACTGTAATCATACACACACACATCATCATTACTGTAGTCACACACCACACACATCATCATTACTGTAATCATACACACACACATCATCATTACTGTAATCATACACACACACATCATCATTACTGTAGTCACACACACACACATCATCATTACTGTAGTCACACACACACACATCATCATTACTGTAATCACACACACACACATCATCATTACTGTAGTCACACACACACACACATCATCATTACTGTAATCACACACACACATCATCATTACTGTAGTCACACACACACACACATCATCATTACTGTAATCACACACACATCATCATTACTGTAGTCACACACACACACATCATCATTACTGTAATCACACACACACACATCATCATTACTGTAGTCACACACACACACATCATCATTACTGTAATCACACACACACATCATCATTACTGTAGTCACACACACACACACACATCATCATTACTGTAGTCACACACACACACACACATCATCATTACTGTAATCATACACACACACACACACATCATCATTACTGTAGTCACACACACACACATCATCATTACTGTAATCACACACACATCATCATTACTGTAATCATACACACACACTCATCATTACTGTAGTCACACACACACACATCATCATCATTACTGTAGTCACACACACACACACATCATTACTGTAGTCATACACACACACATCATCATTACTGTAGTCATACACACACACACACACATCATCATCATTACTGTAGTCACACACACACACACACATCATCATCATTACTGTAGTCATACACACACACACACACATCATCATCATTACTGTAGTCATACACACACACACACACATCATCATCATTACTGTAGTCACACACACACACACACACACATCATCATCATTACTGTAGTCACACACACACATCATCATCATTACTGTAGTCACACACACACACACATCATCATTACTGTAATCACACACCACACACACATCATCATTACTGTAATCATACACACATCATCATTACTGTAGTCACACACACACACATCATCATTACTGTAGTCATACACACACACATCATTACTGTAGTCATACACACACACATCATCATTACTGTAGTCACACACACACATCATCATTACTGTAGTCACACACACACACATCATCATTACTGTAATCATACACACACACATCATCATTACTGTAATCACACACACACACATCATCATTACTGTAGTCACACACACACACATCATCATTACTGTAATCATACACACACACATCATCATCATTACTGTAATCACACACACACATCATCATTACTGTAGTCACACACACACACACACACACATCATCATTACTGTAATCATACACACACACATCATCATTACTGTAGTCATACACACACACACATCATTACTGTAATCATACACACACACACACACATCATCATTACTGTATACACACACACATCATCATTACTGTAGTCACACACACACACATCATCATTACTGTAATCATACACACACACATCATCATCATTACTGTAGTCACACACACACATCATCATTACTGTAGTCACACACACACACACACAACACATCATCATTACTGTAATCATACACACACACATCATCATTACTGTAGTCACACACACACATCATCATTACTGTAGTCACACACACACACATCATCATTACTGTAGTCATACACACACACATCATCATTACTGTAATCATACACACACACATCATCATTACTGTAATCACACACACACACATCATCATTACTGTAGTCATACACACACACATCATCATTACTGTAGTCACACACACACACATCATCATTACTGTAATCATACACACACACATCATCATTACTGTAATCACACACACACACATCATCATTACTGTAGTCATACACACACACATCATCATTACTGTAGTCACACACACACACATCATCATTACTGTAATCATACACACACACACATCATCCTTACTGTAGTCACACACACACACACACACACATCATCATCCTTACTGTAGCACACACACACATCATCCTTACTGTAGTCACACACACACATCATCATTACTGTAGTCACACACACACACACACACATCATCATTACTGTAATCATACACACACACATCATCATTACTGTAGTCACACACACACACATCATCATTACTGTAATCATACACACACACATCATCATTACTGTAATCACACACACACACATCATCATTACTGTAGTCATACACACACACATCATCATTACTGTAGTCACACACACACACATCATCATTACTGTAATCATACACACACACATCATCATCATTACTGTAATCATACACACACACACATCATCCTTACTGTAGTCACACACACACATCATCATTACTGTAGTCACACACACACACACACACACATCATCATTACTGTAATCATACACACACACATCATCATTACTGTAATCATACACACACACACACATCATCCTTACTGTAGTCACACACACACACACACACACACATCTACTGTAGTCACACACACACACACACATGTCAGTAGTTCAGTCTTAAAGAAGCTTCAAAGATGTTGGATTTGCAAAAAGCCAGTTTAGAATAAAGCACCCTGATATTTAAGGGTTTCTCAGAAAACATGGTATTTAAGGGTTTCTCAGAAAACATGATATGTAAGGGTTTCTCAGAAAACATGATATTTAAGGGTTTCTCAGAAAACATGATATTTAAGGGTTTCTCAGAAAAACATGATATTTAAGGGTTTCTCAGAAAACATGATATTTAAGGGTTTCTCAGAAAACATGATATTAAGGGTTTCTCAGAAAACATGATATTTAAGGGTTTCTCAGAAAACATGATATTTAAGGGTTTCTCAGAAAACATGGTATTTAAGGGTTTCTCAGAAAACATGATATTTAAGGGTTTCTCAGAAAACATGGTATTTAAGGGTTTCTCAGAAAACATGATATTTAAGGGTTTCTCAGAAAACATGATATTTAAGGGTTTCTCAGAAAACATGATATTTAAGGGTTTCTCAGAAAACATGATATTTAAGGGTTTCTCAGAAAACATGATATTTAAGGGGTTTATAAAGAACCAGAACCAGAATCAGGTTATTACCACGTACGCTAACACACGTGTCGTGGTGCATACATACAAATAAAACAAAACATTAAAAACACATATAGAAAACTATTTGAAGAAACCATAATAACATTAAAGAAATATATAAAAATATAGCAGTATTTATATTGAATGATTGAAATGGAAGAAATCGATTGTGCAGTAAGTAACATAGTAACACAAGTAACTCACTGGTGAGCACTGGGATGGTTCTGATGGGTTTGGACCAGCCGTCCGGCCCGTCTCTCAGCAGCAAGCTGACGCTGTAGCAGAGGCCGTGCAGCGAGGCGTTGACCTTCAGCTCCTTGACCTTCAGCTCCTTGACCTTCAGCTCGCTGGCGTTCTCAAACTGCACGATGATGGGCCTCGTTCCTCCTGAGATCTGAGCAGCGTACGCCGTCACGTTCTCCTGGAGGTCGGAGCGCTCCAGCGTCGCCACGATCTGACCGCCATCGCTCAGAGACGCCTGGAACGCACACGCGCTCTGAAACAGGAAGGAGAAGACTTAATAATATGCATTCAAACTAAGAAGTAGAAGAAGCCTTTAAAACACATTCAAACATAAAGCAGAAGAACATTACGGCTTCCAGGAATTAGACACAGCCCTCTTTCTCTAATTAGAGCCACTATAAGGCTCCTCAAAAGGTCATATATTACATATTACTCATTACTTTAAAAAAAGTCATATATGACTTTACTTCGTTACTCTCTACATAAAGTAACTCGGGTGTAAACGGGGAACATTCCTTGCTGCTTGTCCGGAGTCGGCACTCCCTGAACATCCTCACTGTGGGTTCGGGGGTCTTTGGCTGCTCCCGTGTCTAATTACTGGATGTCTGCAGGACGTCATGCTTTTTACTGACAAAAGTAATCAATACTATATTCCCTGAACCACTAATGTGTGGTAACTAATATATAGTGAACACTTCTTATTCCCACGCACCCTGAACTCACCACAGGCTGTGAGTATTACTGAAAATATTCCCCAAATCATATTCACTTTAATATCCTCTGAAGCACATTGAAGAGCATTTAAAGACATGCGTGCAGGACAAAGAGCTCCACATCTTAACAAATTAAATACAAATTAAAAAAGGAAAATGAAAATAAAGGTAAAAAACAAGAAATAAAATATGACAATAAATAAAATACAAATAATAGTAAACAGATGTCAAACAAACAAATCGGCTCTGTCTATTTCCTGGAGATGCTTCACCCTTCCTCTGACATCTTTTTCCTCGATCGATGAAACCTGGTTATTTCTCGTAAAGCTTTAATAACTGGTCTGAAATCAGCTGATCTGACTTCCTGTTGTTCTCAGTCTGATGCTATCAGGTTTTATTAAATGTGGCGAGCCGACGCCTCGCGGACGAGATAACACTCCAATATAATAATAACAGAAACACTGGTTTCCTCTTCTGAACCCAACAGAAGCTCAGAGGGAAGAAACAAAGCTCAGACAACACTGAGCAGCCAATGGGAGATCAGAGCTGGGACTACACGATGTACTTATATAAACTACATATAAACTACATATAAACTACATATAAACTACATACTCAAAAAGACGTTCCTCATGCATCTTTTACGTCTTCAGCCTGACAGAATAAAGACTCTTTCTGTATCAGGGTCTATGCAGGAGTCCTGAAGTCACATGGAAGACCTTTCAAGACCTTTTCTAAGACCCTTTCCATACATTTTAAGACCTCATCGCCACTTTGAGTTTTAACCGGTTACCTTGGCGACACACTTTACCTCACATTGACTATATACAGTATTGATTGTCCTTCCTCCTTATCTTCCAACCATTTGGACGCAGACTTGCATTCCCCCATAACCATGTTGTTTAACAACCGGCGTAAACGGACCTTCGCGCGCTATCAAGCAGTGAGCGTGAGATGTCCTGTTCAGATGACGTCTGAACGGGATGCCATCAATAAACTACACAGAATCACACTACACACCTACGCAATGATTACATTCAGGCACACTGTAGAATACCTCTTTGGACAATTTATATACTTATTGAAAACTAGCTACAAAATGTAATACCTTGGAAAATGCCTTTTGAATACTTTTTAAGACCCCGCGGACCCCCTGTAACAAACAGAAGCAAGTAAACAAACTCTGCTTCAAAACGAAACAGCAGCTGCATCTGAAATCCCTGAAGAGCCAATGGGACTTCAGGGATGGAAATAAGTCGTCAGCATGAAAAAGGAATAGAGGAAGCCCTACTAGTATTCTTTTTTAACAGATAGTAAAAAAAACACATTCATTGGTGTCTTATTAACTCAAACCAGTGACGATCCAATGGGATGTAAGAACTGGGACCACATGTTCCATCTGAAACCAGTGACGATCCAATGGGATCTAAGTACTGGGACCACATGTTCCATCTGAAACCAGTGACGATCCAATGGGATGTAAGAACTGGGACCACATGTTCCATCTGAAACCAGTGACGATCCAATGGGATCTAAGAACTGGGACCACATGTTCCATCTGAAACCAGTGACGATCCAATGGGATCTAAGAACTGGGACCACATGTTCCATCTGAAACCAGTGACGATCCAATGGGATCTAAGAACTGGGACCACATGTTCCATCTGAAACCAGTGACGATCCAATGGGATCTAAGTACTGGGACCACATGTTCCATCTGAAACCAGTGACGATCCAATGGGATGTAAGAACTGGGACCACATGTTCCATCTGAAACCAGTGACGATCCAATGGGATGTAAGAACTGGGACCACATGTTCCATCTGAAACCAGTGACGATCCAATGGGATGTAAGAACTGGGACCACATGTTCCATCTGAAACCAGTGACGATCCAATGGGATCTAAGTACTGGGACCACATGTTCCATCTGAAACCAGTGACGATCCAATGGGATGTAAGAACTGGGACCACATGTTCCATCTGAAACCAGTGACGATCCAATGGGATGTAAGAACTGGGACCACATGTTCCATCTGAAACCAGTGACGATCCAATGGGATGTAAGAACTGGGACCACATGTTCGATCTGAAACCAGTGACGATCCAATGGGATGTAAGAACTGGGACCACATGTTACATCTGAAACCAGTGACGATCCAATGGGATGTAAGTACTGGGACCACATGTTCCATCTGAAACCAGTGACGATCCAATGGGATGTAAGAACTGGGACCACATGTTCCATCTGAAACCAGTGATGATCCAATGGGATGTAAGAACTGGGACCACATGTTCCATCTGAAACAGTGACGATCCAATGGGATGTAAGTACTGGGACCACATGTTCCATCTGAAACCAGTGACGATCCAATGGGATGTAAGAACTGGGACCACATGTTCCATCTGAAACCAGTGACGATCCAATGGGATGTAAGAACTGGGACCACATGTTCCATCTGAAACCAGTGATGATCCAATGGGATGTAAGAACTGGGACCACATGTTCCATCTGAAACCAGTGATGATCCAATGGGATGTAAGTACTGGGACCACATGTTCCATCTCAAACCAGTGATGATCCAATGGGATGTAAGAACTGGGACCACATGTTCCATCTGAAACCAGTGATGATCCAATGGGATGTAAGAACTGGGACCACATGTTCCATCTGAAGTCAGATGTCTTCATCAACATCAGGCCGATGTAAAACTGAGATTCCTCACATGAGAGAGCACCAGCTTTGATCCTGGTTTACGGTACATCATGAAAACAAGCAGAAACCGGTCGACTGAGAACAAACTACAGATTATTCTCTGAGTCTCAGCTTCTACGTGTTCTGTTTCTGCAGAACAGATCATCCTATCGAGATCTGACCCACTTCTGTAATCTGTCACAGTGAGGAAACACTGGGGCATGCTGGGAGAAATCACAACACACACACACACACACACACACACACACACACACACACACAGACACACACACACACACACACACACACACACACACACACACACACAATGTGGGATGTGTTCAGGGTCTTTAATTAAAGTGTGTGTGAAGATGACTGAACCCTGTTGTAGTAATGGGTGATAATGATAATATAACATGTGTGTGTGTGTGTGTGTGTGTGTGTGTGTGTGTGTGTGTGTGTGTGTGTGTGCAGTAACATCAGCATTATTCAGTGTCCATGGTGATAATGAGCGTCTCCCGCCATCCCAAATATGTCTCTCGTTCCTCCTTTCATCTCTCTGTTGCCATGGCGACGGCCCCTCAGCCCCCGTGAATGGATTTGCTGACTCGATATGGATGTGTGTGTGTGTTAGTGTGTGTGTTAGTATGTGTGTGTGTGTGGTGTGTGTGTGGTGTGTGTGTGTGTGTGTGTGTTAGTGGTGTGTAGTATGTGTGTGTGTGTGTGTGTGTGGGTGTGTGTGTGTGTGTGTGTGTTGTGTGTTAGTGTGTGTGTTAGTGTGTGTGTGTGTGTGTGTGTGTGGTAGTGTGTGTGTGTGTGTGTGTGTGTGTGTGTGTGTGTTTGTGTGTTAGTGTGTGTGTTAGTATGTGTGTGTGTGTGTGTGTGTGTGTGTGTGTGTGTGTGTGTTGTGTGTGTGTGTGAGTGTGCGATATAAATGCCTTATTAAAGATTTGACTGTTTTTCAGGTGAGAAACTAACCATTTTGAGAGGTAGCAGCTAACAGACATACACACAGTCACACACACACACACAGTCACACACACACACACACAGTCACACACACACACAAACACACACACACACACACACACACACACACCACACACACCACACACACACACTGGATGAATGGGGTATCTGACCCTGTGAATGAGTGGTGGGGGGGTCGCCCTCAGGCAGCTGCCAACATTATCATACAAACCTCCAGCTTTTTGTTTTCCTGTGTGTGTGTGTGTGTGTGTGTGTGTGTGTGTGTGTGTGTGTGTGTGTGTGTGTGTGTGTGTGTGTGTGTGTGTGTGTGTCTGTGTGGGGGTCTGAATGGACCAGCAGGTCCACAAAACGTCTCTGTGCTGCTCTCTAAACTCTCCCTCCTCTCTCTGGTGACACGGAGCTGTTTGAACACAACGCACTCTCTGGTCGCTGACGCAGATTATCACTAAATAAATCACATGAATTCAGTTTTCCTAAAAAAAGTCCCATTTAAAGTCAATTTAACAGCTTTTCTTGATGTTTTAAAGGTAATCACATGTCCACTCTAACATGTCTAAATGTTCTCTTTTCTTAGTGAGACTCCATTTAAAACAACGCGTGTTTGAACTCATGACTTTATTAAGGAGTGAATCAGCTAACCCAGTGTTCCCCAAAAGGTTAACATCTTTCTGGAGCTTTGTAAAGTGTAATACCTCACATGTCCACATCACATCTCTTGAATGTTTGGGATCTAATAATGAACCATGTATTTAAGGATTTATAAAAAGCAGCTCTCTGAGATGTATTAAACATAAATCCCTTCAGGATGATTTAGTTTGTAGAAGTCATGAAAGCGATCCTCATAATCCTGAGTAAGCCTCTGATCTGACTCTAAGGACACGAGCAAGGAGCTCAGAGTGAAATAAGAAACAAACACTCCTCAGAGATTCAGCCTCTCTCACTCCTCAGAGATTCAGCCTCTCACTCCTCAGAGATTCAGCCTCTCTCTCACTCAGAGATTCAGCCTCTCTCTCTCCTCAGAGATTCAGCCTCTCACTCCTCAGAGATTCAGCCTCTCACTCCTCAGAGATTCAGCCTCTCACTCCTCAGAGATTCAGCCTCTCACTCCTCAGAGATTCAGCCTCTCACTCCTCAGAGATTCAGCCTCTCTCTCCTCAGAGATTCAGCCTCTCACTCCTCAGAGATTCAGCCTCTCACTCCTCAGAGATTCAGCCTCTCACTCCTCAGAGATTCAGCCTCTCTCACTCCTCAGAGATTCAGCCTCTCTCATCCTCAGAGATTCAGCCTCTCACTCCTCAGAGATTCAGCCTCTCTCTCCTCAGAGATTCAGCCTCTCTCACTCCTCAGAGATTCAGCCTCTCTCTCACTCCTCAGAGATTCAGCCTCTCTCACTCCTCAGAGATTCAGCCTCTCTCACTCCTCAGAGATTCAGCCTCTCACTCCTCAGAGATTCAGCCTCTCTCTCCTCAGAGATTCAGCCTCTCTCACTCCTCAGAGATTCAGCCTCTCTCTCACTCCTCAGAGATTCAGCCTCTCTCACTCCTCAGAGATTCAGCCTCTCACTCCTCAGAGATTCAGCCTCTCACTCCTCAGAGATTCAGCCTCTCACTCCTCAGAGATTCAGCCTCTCTCTCCTCAGAGATTCAGCCTCTCTCACTCCTCAGAGATTCAGCCTCTCTCTCCTCAGAGATTCAGCCTCTCTCTCTCCTCAGAGATTCAGCCTCTCACTCCTCAGAGATTCAGCCTCTCTCTCTCCTCAGAGATTCAGCCTCTCTCTCTCCTCAGAGATTCAGCCTCTCACTCCTCAGAGATTCAGCCTCTCACTCCTCAGAGATTCAGCCTCTCTCTCCTCAGAGATTCAGCCTCTCTCACTCCTCAGAGATTCAGCCTCTCTCTCCTCAGAGATTCAGCCTCTCTCTCTCCTCAGAGATTCAGCCTCTCACTCCTCAGAGATTCAGCCTCTCACTCCTCAGAGATTCAGCCTCTCTCTCCTCAGAGATTCAGCCTCTCTCACTCCTCAGAGATTCAGCCTCTCTCTCCTCAGAGATTCAGCCTCTCTCTCTCCTCAGAGATTCAGCCTCTCTCACTCCTCAGAGATTCAGCCTCTCTCTCCTCAGAGATTCAGCCTCTCTCTCCTCAGAGATTCAGCCTCTCTCTCTCCTCAGAGATTCAGCCTCTCACTCCTCAGAGATTCAGCCTCTCTCACTCCTCAGAGATTCAGCCTCTCTCACTCCTCAGAGATTCAGCCTCTCACTCCTCAGAGATTCAGCCTCTCACTCCTCAGAGATTCAGCCTCTCTCTCCTCAGAGATTCAGCCTCTCTCACTCCTCAGAGATTCAGCCTCTCTCACTCCTCAGAGATTCAGCCTCTCTCACTCCTCAGAGATTCAGCCTCTCTCTCCTCAGAGATTCAGCCTCTCTCACTCCTCAGAGATTCAGCCTCTCACTCCTCAGAGATTCAGCCTCTCACTCCTCAGAGATTCAGCCTCTCTCTCCTCAGAGATTCAGCCTCTCTCACTCCTCAGAGGTGAGAGATTCACCCTCTCACTCCTCAGAGATTCACCCTCTCACTCCTCAGAGATTCAGCCTCTCTCTCCTCAGAGATTCAGCCTCTCACTCCTCAGAGATTCAGCCTCTCACTCCTCAGAGATTCAGCCTCTCACTCCTCAGAGATTCAGCCTCTCACTCCTCAGAGATTCAGCCTCTCTCACTCCTCAGAGATTCAGCCTCTCTCACTCCTCAGATTCAGCCTCTCTCTCCTCAGAGATTCAGCCTCTCACTCCTCAGAGATTCAGCCTCTCACTCCTCTCAAAGTCAACCAGTTGGTTTGCTGTTAGCTGTTGATGTTAGCTGCTAGCTGTAAATATCACAGTTAGCAGTTAATGCTATTGAAAACAGCTAACGGTTAACATGACATGCTAACGGTTAACATGACATGCTAACGGTTAACATGACAGCTAACGGTTAACATGACATGCTAACGGTTAACATGACATGCTAACGGTTAACATGACATGCTAACGGTTAACATTAACTGCTAGCAGCTATCGGAAAACAGCCAATAGCATTAACTGCTAACTGCTGATGTTTACAGCTAGCAGCTAACATCAACAGTTAGCATGTAATGTTAAGCGTTAGCTGTTTGCTGATAGCAGTTACATTTAGCTGTTGGCTACTAACGTTAGCAGCAGCTAAACTGCTAACTGCTGCTATTGAGTCCCATTAGCCCGCGCTCAGGCTCTATTGGGTTCAACTGAGTGTTGGGAAAAGCTCAATAAAACCATCACATGATCTGTTCAATGCTATCTTGTAAAATGTTGTTTATTTGAGAAACTTGAATAATAAACTATAAGATTTTCACAACGATATCAAATAGATATTAGAGAGGAAATTACTACTTTTCTTACACAATACCTCAGATTACTGTTTGCATGTGTTCACAGTCATTTCCTATCGTCTGTGCACACAGTTCAGACCTGGCTATAAATCAGCTTTCCTACCCTGACTTATTTCCCTCTGTTTATCTCAGTATCTCTACGATACGATACGATACGTCTGCTCTCTCTGAATCTGGTCTCTCTGAATCTGGTCTCGGTGAATCTGGTCTCGGTGAATCTGGTCTCGGTGAATCTGGTCTCGGTGAATCTGGTCTCAGACTGTAATCCATTTCTCTCTCAGCTCCAGGTCTCTCAGCAGCTCCAGGTCTCTCAGCTCCAGGTCTCTCAGCTCCAGGTCTCTCAGCAGCTCCAGGTCTCTCAGCTCCAGGTCTCTCAGATCCAGGTCTCTCAGCAGCTCCAGGTCTCTCACCTCCAGGTCTCTCAGATCCAGGTCTCTCAGCTCCAGGTCTCTCAGCTCCAGGTCTCTCAGCTCCAGGTCTCTGAGCTCCAGGTCTCTGAGCTCCAGGTCTCTCAGCTCCAGGTCTCTCAGCTCCAGGTCTCTCTCAGCTCCAGGTCTCTGAGCTCAAGGTCTCTCAGCTCCAGGTCTCTGAGCTCCAGGTCTCTCAGCTCCAGGTCTCTGAGCTCCAGGTCTCTCAGCTCCAGGTCTCTCAGCTCCAGGTCTCTCAGCTCCAGGTCTCTCAGCTCCAGGTCTCTCTCAGCTCCAGGTCTCTCTCAGCTCCAGGTCTCTCTCAGCTCCAGGTCTCTCTCAGCTCCAGGTCTCTCTCAGCTCCAGGTCTCTGAGCTCCAGGTCTCTCAGCTCCAGGTCTCTCAGCTCCAGGTCTCTCTCAGCTCCAGGTCTCTCAGCTCAAGGTCTCTCAGCAGCTCAAGGTCTCTGAGCTCCAGGTCTCTGAGCTCCAGGTCTCTGAGCTCCAGGTCTCTGAGCTCAAGGTCTCTGAGCTCCAGGTCTCTGAGCTCCAGGTCTCTCAGCTCCAGGTCTCTCAGCTCCAGGTCTCTGAGCTCCAGGTCTCTCAGCTCCAGGTCTCTCACCTCCAGGTCTCTGAGCTCCAGGTCTCTCAGCTCCAGGTCTCTCACTTCAGACGGTGTTTCCTGGACTCTTTATTACTAGATATATTATTATGATGATGTACTTTTGTTTAATTTAATTTGTATTAATATTACAAATAGATTTATTTACAAATTCTTGTTTATTTTGAGCTATTTTATTATTTTATAATCTTGTAATATATGTTTTTATTAATCCCCAAATTTAGCAAAAATAATTACAAATTCCCTTTTTTTTTATTTTACTAATATCTGTTTTCTTTAAATCTTATAAAAAAAAACCTTTGGTCCAAATCTTCTTACACACACACACACACACACACACACACACACACACACACACACACACAGACACACACACACACACACACACACACACACACACACACACACACACACACACACACACACCACACACACACACACACACACACACACACACACACCACACACACACACACACACACACACACACACACACACACACACACATCTCTCATCCTCACCAACAGCCAACGTTCATCACCAAAACACATCTGTCCTTTTCTAACAACTGAAGTCACGAAGAGCTCAACTCCTGAGACCCCCTGCCAGCTGACGGACTCATCTCCACCAGAGCCAACCAGCTCAACATGTCACCGTGCTGAGGGTCTGCCCACCACATGAGGAGGTGAGGGTCTGCCCACCACATGAGGAGGTGAGGGTCTGCCCACCACATGAGGAGCTGAGGGGTCTGCCCACCACATGAGGAGGTGAGGGGTCTGCCCACCACATGAGGAGCTGAGGGGTCTGCCCACCACATGAGGAGCTGAGGGTCTGCCCACCACATGAGGAGGTGAGGGGTCTGCCCACCACATGAGGAGCTGAGGGGTCTGCCCACCACATGAGGAGCTGAGGGTCTGCCCACCACATGAGGAGCTGGGGTCTGCCCACCACATGAGGAGCTGAGGGGTCTGCCCACCACATGAGGAGCTGAGGGGTCTGCCCACCACATGAGGAGCTGAGGGGTCTGCCCACCACATGAGGAGGTGTCAGGCAAAGACCCTGATGGAGGGTTATATACAAATGAACACATACATATGTATTTGTTGTTTAAATAACATGTTGTCCAGTGCATAATAATAAATCCAAAATGTCACAGTGTTTTTCACTCAAAGCACAACATGAGCAACGAGCCACATGGGAGCTCCTTCAGTGAAGTAAACAAGTAAACAAGTAAACAAGTAAACAAGTAAACAACATGTTCTGATGTTTTCTTCTGGAAAAACAACACGTTACGGAGGCAGAACCTGAGCAGAGTGTGTGTGTGTGTGTGTGTGTGTGTGTGTGTGTGTGTGTGTGTGTGTGTGTGTGTGTGACATGCAGCAGGACTGTGACTGACCCACTTTCAGCAGGAGCACACACACACACACACACACACAGACACACAGACACACACACACACGCACACACACACACACACACACACACACACGGAGCATCTCCATCATCAGCACTAATCACCTTATATAAAACCACATATAACACATGAACACATGTAACCTGCAACTGTGCGTGCGTGCGTGTGTGTGTGTCTGTGTGTGTGTGTGTGTGCGTGTGTGTGTATGTCTGTGTGTTGTGTGTGTGTGTGTGTGTGTGTGTGTGTGTGTGTGTGTTACCAGGAGCTGCAGACAGAGCAGGGTTATCAGCAGTGGGGGGGGCATGCTGTCTCTCATCCGGGTCCTTTTCTCTCTCTCCGCATCCAAACAATGGCGATGAGTCCGCAGCTACCCGCCGCCGAGCCTCTTCCTCACCTCCTCACCCTCCTCTTCATCAGCTGCTCGCCTCGCCGGTATTAAAGCTGTTGTTCGTGAGAAGCTGTTGTTCGCTGGAGGAAAAGAGGCCGCGCTCCGGCTGCGCGCCGCCGCCAGAGAGGAGCTGATCCTGGGGTCCGTGAGAGGATGGAGCCGAGAGAAGCCCCGCCCTGAGGAGGAAGAGGAGGAGGAGGAAGAGCAGCCTCCTCCTCCTCTTCATCACCATCATCATCTGCAGCAGCTCTACATGTGTCATATCTTTATTAAAGCAACTCATTCAAACCACAACACATGTAATAACAATTAGATTTTATTATTTAAAATACATTATTATTATTTTTAAATATATTTAAATTTGAAGCCAATTCAAAGTTGAAGTTCTTAAAGTATTCTCTGTTCTAAGCTTTCAGTCTCTGGTTAGAGCCCGCTCTGCAGTCTGAAGAACATGTGTGTTCCTGAGAGCAGGGCGCCCCCTGCTGGTGAGGCATGGCGCCCCCTGCTGGTGAGGCATGGCGCCCCCTGCTGGTGAGGCATGGCGCCCCCTGCTGGTGAGGCATGGCGCCCCCTGCTGGTGAGGCATGGCGCCCCCTGCTGGTGAGGCATGGCGCCCCCTGCTGGTGAGGCATGGCGCCCCCTGGTGAGGCATGGCGCCCCCTGCTGGTGAGGCATGGCGCCCCCTGCTGGTGAGGCATGGCGCCCCCTGCTGGTGAGGCAGGGCGCCCCCTGCTGGTGAGGCATGGCGCCCCCTGCTGGTGAGGCATGGCGCCCCCTGCTGGTGAGGCATGGCGACACACAACACATTTCAGATCATCATAATCAAAATAACTCAAACAGAAATAAATGACATTAAAAAACTTAGATCTAGATTTTCTCCTCAGGATTTCTAAAAGTGTAAAAAACCCAAATATCAATCTGAAGATCAAAGACTTTATTTCATCAATAATTACAACTCTTAACACTTTCTCACTAATTCACTTTTTCCTCTTAATTTGAATTTTCAAAATGTCCGTTTTTCTTAAAATGTCCCTTTTTCTCAGAGACTGGGCTCTGGTTTCAGAGCTTTTTGAACATTAGAGCATGGAGACAAGTCCCAGTAGAGACAGACAGGTCCCAGTAGAGACAGACAGGTCCCAGTAGAGACAGACAGGTCCCAGTAGAGACAGACAGGTCCCAGTAGAGACAGACAGGTCCCAGTGGAGACAGACAGGTCCCAGTAGAGACAGACAGGTCCCAGTGGAGACAGACAGGTCCCAGTAGAGACAGACAGGTCCCAGTAGAGACAGACAGGTCCAGTGGAGACAGACAGGTCCCAGTGGAGACAGACAGGTCCCAGTAGAGACAGACAGGTCCCAGTGGAGACAGACAGGTCCCAGTAGAGACAGACAGGTCCCAGTGGAGACAGACAGGTCCCAGTAGAGACTGACAGGTGTATTCATGATGGTGTTTCTCTAGAGCTGCAGGGCTTTTATTTTGAAGGGCAACAAGAGGTGAATGTGAGGGAGGGTGTGGCTCAGTGGGGTCAGGGAGCGCTGGTTCAATCCCCCTGCAGGCAGCGTGTCCCTGAAGACACTAATAAGAGACATGTCATTCAATGTAAGAGCTGTAAACACGTCAGAGCAGCGCCCCCTGCAGGACGGAGCTGTAAACACGTCAGAGCAGCGCCCCCTGCAGGACGGAGCTGTAAACACATCAGAGCAGCGCCCCCTGCAGGACGGAGCTGTAAACACGTCAGAGCAGCGCCCCCTGCAGGACGGAGCTGTAAACACGTCAGAGCAGCGCCCCCTGCAGGACGGAGCTGTAAACACGTCAGAGCAGCGCCCCCTGCAGGACGGAGCTGTAAACACGGAGTATATTTAACACACATCATGTGAGCGCCCCTGCAGGACGGATGGATGAACTTCAGCCGCCTCCAGGCTCTGCTCCAGCCTCCTCATGGTGGCCCCCCTGCCCCCCGCTGCCTCCACAGCACCAGCCCTGCCAACACAGCGCTGTGGGAGCAGAGAGGATTATCGGTCCGGCAGCGAAACACGTCCTCCGCCGACAGGCCGAGGTCCAGCAGAACCTCCTGAGAGCCGGAGCCCAGCCGGGCCGCCAGGCGGGACAAGACCCGGTCCGAGGGGGGGTCTGCAGCGAGGGGGGGGTCGTCAGCGAGGGGGGGTAGTCAGCGAGGGGGGGGTCGTCAGCGAGGGCGGGTCGTCAGCGAGGGCGGGGTCGTCAGCGAGGGGGGAGCGTCTGAGGGGGGGGGCGTGAAAAAATAAATATAGATATTCATTAATGTTTTATTTGACCTTAATTTAGGGTTACTTTTATTTATAGAATATTACCTTCATTCATTAATAGAACAATTTACTTACAGATTAATCCTGGAGGAAAATATGTAAATAAAGATGCCTTTAATCCTGCTCATTCAAACTGAATAAATACAATAATCATCATCATCATCATCATACAAATATATATTTTGTATTATTTCTGGTCTGGAGATTCGGTGCTCACCTGTATCTCGTCCGGCTCCTCGGGCTCCATCTACCTCCTGGAGCTCCGCCTCCAGCCTCTCTCGGACCCAGCTGTGGTCCTCCAGGCTCCGGATGAAGGCTCTGAAGGCCCGCGGCCACGGGCCGGCAGCAGGGTAAGGAGCTCCAGGGCCTTCAGCCTCTCTGACGGCTGAGACAAGATCTGATCCACTGGCTTCCGTCAGGATCTCCTCCTGGAACAGAAGCGGAACGATGGAGTCCGAGACCAGCAGCTGCCCGGACAGATAGAGCCGGTGCTCCCGCAGCAGGGCTCTGTGGGCCGGCTCCATGTTGACTGTTCCTTTATTATTATTATATGATTTAAATCAGAATAAACTGAGAAGATTTATCATCAAGAAAAAACAGCGTCTTCCTCTCTAGACCGGATAGTGTTTATTTTGTTATTGTGTCCGACTGGAAACACCCCAAGCGGAACCAACGTTTTACAGACCACTCAGTTTGCCTTTTCTTCTTGTTTTCATCTTCAAATTGAGGGAAAACCTTACAGTTCGTTCCAAAATGACATCTAGTGGATAATTAAACCACTCTTTAATTCGGCATAGCTTTAATAAACCAAATATCGATTTTATTTGTATAAAACCGTAACCATTGGTCCTGATTCGGTCTGAAGTGGTGAACAGGAGCGAAAGCTAATGCTGAAATAAAGGATTTCTGTGGAAATAAATGCCACTAAGTTGATCAAATATGTCCCGAATTCATTATAATAATATATATTTAACTCACGTTTTATATGATGTCCCACCAAGCGTTAACTGTTAACGAAAAGTAAAGAAATCGAGGGATTTTTCGATTGGTCGATGGTTTTGTAGCTTGAGTGCTAACGTTAGCTTAAGACAGCTAATCGTGCAGGCTTGAGGCTTACATTAAATATTTTTATCAAAATAAAGGCTTTTTCTTTCATAAAATACATGCCGAAATATCCACAAGACCAACACGAAGCATTAATGTTCATATGTTGTTTCAAAGATGTGTGTTAGTTTAAAATAATTAAGGAAATCTTCGGCTCAGTTTGAGTAAATAAACACAACTAAATATCAGAGTTATTTAAATTATAAATCATCAACCAATAAATGAATATCATAAACTTGCAATATTATGATTATTTTTCTGGCGAGACTCTTTCCATGCTAAAGATAGCAGGCTAACAAGATTATCTAATGTTATGATTAAAGTTGTTATTACATATATCTCGTTTTGTTGGTCAAATATATCGAATCAACCAAAAATACCAGCCCTTTCCAAACGGGTTCATATTTGTTAGTCTATTATTTCCAGAGGTGGGAAGTAGTGGAGTACAAATACTTTGTTACTTAAGTACATGATTCTGGTATCAGTACTTTACTCCACTACTTATTTTTCTGACGACTTTTTACTTTGACTTCTTACATTTTGAACCAAATACCTGTACTTTCTACTTCTTACATGTTGAACCCAAATACCTGTACTTTCTACTTCTTACATGTTGAACACAAATACCTGTACTTTCTACTTCTTACATGTTGAACACAAATACCTGTACTTTCTACTTCTTACATGTTGAACCAAATACCTGTACTTTCTACTTCTTACATGTTGAACACAAATACCTGTACTTTCTACTTCTTACATGTTGAACCAAATACCTGTACTTTCTACTTCTTACATGTTGAACACAAATACCTGTACTTTCTACTTCTTACATGTTGAACACAAATACCTGTACTTTCTACTTCTTACATGTTGAACCAAATACCTGTACTTTCTACTTCTTACATGTTGAACACAAATACCTGTACTTTCTACTTCTTACATGTTGAACACAAATACCTGTACTTTCTACTTCTTACATGTTGAACACAAATACCTGTACTTTCTACTTCTTACATGTTGAACACAAATACCTGTACTTTCTACTTCTTACATGTTGAACACAAATACCTGTACTTTCTACTTCTTACATGTTGAACCAAATACCTGTACTTTCTACTTCTTACATGTTGAACACAAATACCTGTACTTTCTACTTCTTACATGTTGAACAAATACCTGTACTTTCTACTTCTTACATGTTGAACCAAATACCTGTACTTTCTACTTCTTACATGTTGAACCAAATACCTGTACTTTCTACTTCTTACATGTTGAACACAAATACCTGTACTTTCTACTTCTTACATGTTGAACACAAATACCTGTACTTTCTACTTCTTACATGTTGAACACAAATACCTGTACTTTCTACTTCTTACATGTTGAACCAAATACCTGTACTTTCTACTTCTTACATGTTGAACACAAATACCTGTACTTTCTACTTCTTACATGTTGAACACAAATACCTGTACTTTCTACTTCTTACATGTTGAACCCAAATACCTGTACTTTCTACTTCTTACATGTTGAACACAAATACCTGTACTTTCTACTTCTTACATGTTGAACACAAATACCTGTACTTTCTACTTCTTACATGTTGAACACAAATACCTGTACTTTCTACTTCTTACATGTTGAACACAAATACCTGTACTTTCTACTTCTCACATTTCCCAAACAGGCTGGTTCCTTTAGTTTGAATGTGTGTTTGGTGGCGTGATCATTATTATTTAGAGTCATTGCGTGCCTATTGATTTGAACACGATCCGTGTATCCATCATTTCCTGGTCTTCTCTAAAGAAGAGGGACCAATGAAAACGTTGTCATGTTGCCGTTGTTCAGCATGGAAACATTCATTAGCTAACAATGACATTATTGTTCTATTAATATAAAGGGAGGTCAGGTACTCTTTAAAACAGCTGCTAGTTATGGGTACTTTTTACTGAAGTACATTTCAAAGCCCTCTTTACTTTACTTGAGTAAAGAAGTTTAGTCAGTACTTCTACTTTCACCAGAGTATTTTTAAACACGAGTATTGTACTTCTACTTGAGTAAAGGATGTGTGTACTTACTGAGTAAGGATGTGTGTACTTCTACTTGAGTAAAGGATGTTGTACTTCTACTTGAGTAAAGGATGTGTGTACTTCTACTTGAGAAAGGATGTTGTACTTCTACTTGAGTAAAGGATGTGTGTACTTGCCCTCTCTTTAAGAGTCCTGTGAAAACAAACACTCCTAGCTAGTCTCACTTAATGATTAACTTCCTGTTACCTTTAATACAATTAGAGAAATAGGGTTACATTTTAAAATCCCTAAATCATAGTGAAAAAGGGAAGAATATTAGTGCCAGGTGTATATAATAATAATAATAACAATAATAATAATAATAATAATCATAATAATCATAATAATAATAATCATAATAATACAGGACAGTATAATTGTGTGTAATAATAATAAACAAACACCAGGGTGATGAAGCACCATATAAAACTTTATTGATCTCACAGAGCTGATCAACACGACATGCTTCAGAGGCTTTACAAAAGAAAACACCACAATCAATAAATATTCTGTAAAATGTGAAACCGAGCTGCAGCGGAGATATGTACAAAGATCTGCTCGTTAGGTTCGGGAATAAAGATTCTTTCCAGGGTTTTTATTATAAAACATGCACCAGATGTAAAAAGAGGAACAGACGTTTCCCTGAGCGACCTGCTGGGAAACCACAGATTGAAATGATTCTGAAAGCTCCATGCTTCTCTGGTTCTGACCCGTCCCCTTGTGTTCTGACCCGTCCCCTTGTGTTCTGAAGCTTCTGCATGTGAACGCTCTGCAGAGACCCTAACCCTCAGAGTGCACCCTGTAGAGAGTAAAGCTCTAACACAGAAAAGACCTGCTGCCCCTGAACGCCTCTTAGTTCCTCTGTGTCTCGTTGTCTCTCAGACCCCACACAGCAACCAGTAAAGGACACCAGTAATCCAGCTCACACTGTCGGCTCCTCGAGCCTCAAAGGGTGGAGCAGCGAGCCCCCCAACGTCCCCCCAACACGGCACCCAGACCCACGCAGCATTCTCATCTGTTTGTCATTACTGGGGTCATTTCCTGGTTGCTAAAAACGCCATTGTAAAACATAAACACTGATGTTCTGCTGTAACGGTGGTGGACTCATCAGAACAGAGTGGGCGAGCTGACCAATCAGAGCACAGTGGGCTCACAGGGAGGTCAATCTGTTCTAGTAGACCTCAACTATGGAACTATGATCAGTAGAAATGGCCGTGAGTCGTGACACGGGACCTTTACAGTAAAATAATAAAAGGTTAGTTTGACGATTACGTTAACGTCACAGAACATTAAAATATAAACAGAAAGTGTTCAAACTCTGTAAAAAGTCACTCAAACGTGACGGAGGATAAAAGCTGCCATATTATTTTTAAAATAAATTACTTGAATAAGTAAATGTGTATTAAATGAACCAAAGATAAAAAATTACATCAAACAATACGTGTTTTTCTCCCGATTATTTCCTTTTATTCACATTTTTTTAAATATATTGAATTAATTTTGCATGAATTTAATATTTATATATTTTACACATTTTTTAATTTGTTTATATATTTAACTTTTTTCATTAGTTCTCCTAATTATTTATTTTCCTATTTAATTTCTTAATATATGAACTTTGTATTGATTTCTAAATGCATGTATTAAATATCTATATCTGTTTGAAATAAGAATAAAACTCCCTGCATTTGAAAATAGGTAAATACAACTAAATTAAATAAAAAGGGAACTGAATAGAAACTAATTAATTTATAAGAAAGCTAAATCAAAAACTAAATAAATATTATTTTCGGTGTATTTAATGTCACCTGTTGATGCATTTGTAAATGTTGGCAGCTCGTGTCCTCCCTACTCCTTTGAGGACACAAGTCGTCTCTCGAAACGTTTCATTTCAGTTTGAATTCCTGTCCATTTTAAGATGTTATTGTTTGATTATAAATCTCTCAATGGGCCGGCCCCTCAGCACATCTCCCACCTCCTACAGGTGTGCCCCCCTCGAGGGCTTTGAGGGCTGGTAGTCCCAAAAACAAGGGAAAAGACCAGGGGAGACCGAGCCTTCTCAGCGGTAGCCCCCAGGCTCTGGAACGACCTGCCCCCCCCCCTTTATGCGCCTTGTGATGTTCGCTGTGAAGCACTTTGGGAAACCCTGTTTTTCACTTTGGGAAACCCTGTTTTTCAGATGTGCTCTAGAGATGGAGTGAGTGGGTGGGTGGGTGGGTGAGTGAGTGGGTGGGTGGGATCCGGACTGAAGTCCAGCTGCAGGTTGTTGAGTTTCAGATGAAAACACCACGTCTGTTTGTTTTGATTCTCATCGATCGGAGGCGCACTCTGTGGACTCTCGAGGTCGCCCGTCAGCCAATCAGAGGCCTCCGTTCCAACAACAACAACAACAACAAACCCACTGCAGAAAAAACCATGGGAAAAAATCTCCTCGGAAAAAACTGAAGATCTTTTTTAGAGCTTTAGATTTCTGTCTTTGGTATTTATTTAGACTCATTGGATCGACTCATCTTTTGCTTTGGTCCGAGCATTGAACACTTTCCTCGTAGATAAACTACATTTTGGAAATATCTTTAGAGACTTTAGATGTCCGTGCAAGATTAGAAATATGTCAAATAAAGTCTTTAAAATAAATGGATTTAGTTTCAACACAATCAACGTAACTCTATTTCTAACGGTATTCATTGAGTCACTTCTGATGTGACGGTCGCGAACGATCCGATTCTTTTGAACGGCTCTTTGGTACGAAGGGAACCGAGTCGTACTTGGTGAGAGTTATTCTTTTTATCGTTGTTTCGCTGCCGGCCATAAATCCACTCGCCTTTACGGGGACTTGCTCTCCTGAATGCACATTAGCCGTAGACCACGATGGCGTAACGCTGCTTGAGTTGGAGTTCGGCCGAGAGATGAAGCAAGTTAGACATCTTCTGTGAGTTAAAGTAGATTTCTGGCAATACAGTCAATCGTTATCCTGGTGATTATTTTGCAGATAAACCAAGTAACCCCGCCCCCTCAAAAACAAACCGGCACTTTTGAACGGCTCGTTTGAACGGCTCTTTTGAACGGCTCGTTTGAACGGCTCGTTTGAACGGCTCTTTTGAACGGCTCTTTGAACGGCTCGTTTGAACGGCTCTTTTGAACGGCTCGTTTGAACGGCTCGTTTGAACGGCTCTTTTGAACGGCTCGTTTGAACGGCTCTTTTGAACGGCTCGTTTGAACGGCTTGTTTGAACGGCTCTTTTAAACGGCTCGTTTGACCGGCTCTTTTGAACGGCTCGTTTGAACGGCTCGTTTGAACGGCTCTTGGAAAGGAACGGAGCCATAAGAGCCGTAATTCCCATCACTACTTCTGAAGCAACAGAAATGAACATTTGATGTTTTGTTTTTTAAATAAATTAAATTGATTTTGGGATTTTTTAATGGGATAAAAATAATAAATAAAAATGATGTTTTTTAATATTTTCTGTGACTTTAAGGTAACTCGTCAAACTCAACGTCTCTGTACGTGAGCGATAAAGAACCAGAGAAGAAAAACGACCTCCAGGTGAGTCAGAGACGCCTTCTGTGTTTTAGAGAGCGTAGCATCTGTTACTGAAGAAGAGGATCTGAGAGCATGTGAAGGAATCTGAGGAGTTATTGGTTACCTGACTTCCTGTTTCAAATGCTGGAGACCATCACAGAGGCGTTATCTTGTTAGCGAGCGAGCTAACATGCTAACGTACTAGCTGGGCGCTACACGCGGTAGCTGTAGTCTCTCAGGTGTTTCTCCATGGTTGAATGCTCTTATTGTAGGACTGAATCTGAGGAGTTATTGGTTACCTTACTTCCTGTTTGAGACCATCACAGAGGCGTTATCTTAGCAGCCAAGCTAACGTGCTAACCCACCAGCTGTGCGCTACACGTGATAGCTGTAGTCTCTCAGGTAGTCCTTCAGTCTGTTGGGTAGCGGCAGATCCTGAACCTGTGGCGTCCGGCTGTTGATGGCGAGGCGACACAGATGCTGCAGCGGCGGCAAGGCCGTGTACGCCGGGCGCGTCAACAACAACTGCACCGAGGAAGATGAGGACGAAGAGTTCACCGTAGACGAAGAGCTCCTCGCCGCGCGGTCTCCGGACCTGGATAGCGTGATGTAATGCTGCACCAGGTGAACCACGCTGTCGAAGGTGCGTAGTCGCGGACGAACCAGAAGCACCGAGTCCAGCTTGAACTTGCCGTGTTTGAACTCGATGCGCAGGTTGGTCGGCCCGGCGGACGTCATGGCGGAGATGGTGAACAGGAAGTCGCTCTGAGACGAGTCCCGCAGCAGGAAGGTTCCCTCAGACGTCTCCTGAAGGATCTCTTTGGCCTCGTTCGCCGTCAGACCGCCCA
The DNA here is from genome assembly GCA_012861695.1 of Trematomus loennbergii. Classification (NCBI taxonomy): domain Eukaryota; kingdom Metazoa; phylum Chordata; class Actinopteri; order Perciformes; family Nototheniidae; genus Trematomus; species Trematomus loennbergii. The sequence goes on from JAAOOA010002628.1 coordinate 31,157, forward strand.
GTACCAGCCTGAGGGGGGGAGGAGAGACTCGATGAAAAACAAGAACATATATATCTGTTAGAAAACTCTCCCTGGTCACGGCTTGAGCTTCAATCTCAGGATCCATGTATTCTCTCTTTTTCTCAAAATCTCAAAAATGCTCACTTTTTCTAAAAATCTCAAAAATTCTCACTTTTTCTAAAAATCTCAAAAATTCTCACTTTTTCTAAAAATTCTCACTTTTTCTCAAAATTCTCACTTTTCTCAAAATTCTCACTTTTTCTCAAATTCTCACTTTTTCTCAAAGATCTGACTTTTTCTGAATACTTAAAAATGTTAATAATCACTCGTCCCTGGCTTGATCTTCAATCTCAGGGTCCATGTATTTGTGACCCGAAACACTACGGCAGAGGAAGCTTTAAAACACATTAACCCGTCAATATGCAAATAAAAGGAAATAACAAAACATTAAAAACTGGCACAATTTAAAAACGACTTCAACTATTATGAATGAATTTACATAGTTTGAATTGTTGGTCTGTTCCTGTTCTCTGTGACAGGGCGGATACAAAACCTCGTATTTCTGTACAAAGGCTTTCCGCTCTAGAGGCGCCACATGTGCGTATTTGTACAGAAACTGATGTTTATAAATGCATGTGTCCAAAACATGGACTGACTGTGGTATGAACGCATGCTGCATCATTTATCATTTGATGACGTTATAATGTAGACGGAGGATTTACAGTGTTAGCTTAGCCTAGCCTTGATCAAACAGAACTCCATTCAGAAAAACAAGCTTTTTCAAAGTCTTACGGTCTGACTTCACGAAGCATTCTGTTTTCCTTTTGTGGTTCCCTTTATTGCCATTCAAATCTCACCAAAGATCTGCTGGTTCTGGGTTCAGACCGCTGTAATGAACCAGGTTTCAGACGTACCTGTGTTCCTCAGGTCCTTCATGGCCGAGGCGATGCGGCTCTCGTCTGATTCCACCACCCTGGAGCTGTTGTCCGAATGCCGGTCGCTCTCGATGGTTTCCGTGGACTCGGAGGACTGGCAGGTCATCGGACAGATCCACGTCAGCCAGAGCTGGGCTCGCTCAGGTCCAACCGTCAGTCTAAAGATGGTCCAACCGTCAGTCTAAAGATGGTCCAACCGTCAGTCCAGATCAGGTCCAGCTTTCTAACTCAAGATGTCCAAAAGCCGTACGCTGGTCCAATCTTAAACCCAAAATGGTCCAACCTTTGCCTAGAACTGGTAGAATCTTCTGCCTACAGATTGAGAAACCTTCACCCGAAAGATGGCTCAGTCAGGTCCAATATTCAGCCTTAAGATGTTCAAACCATTGGACAAAAGATGGTCCACAATCAGCCTAAAGACGGGGTAAGTCTGGACCAATATTCTGCCTAAAGATAGTTCAACCTTCTGTCCAGAACTGGTCCAGCCTGGAGCCCAAAGACGGTCCGTACGCTGGTCCAACCTTTGGACTAAAGAGGGTCCCCAATCAGCCTAGAACTGGTCCAACCTTCAGCCGGATGCACTGGAAACAGAGAAAACACATTCAGTCCCGACCCTTGAAGTAGGACTGCAGTACAGTAATCGGATTGTATTTGTATGCATGCCTTTATAGTAATACATAAAAACATAGAGGAGTGTAATCGTGCAGAATCCAAACTTGAACGGGTAGAAATGTGAACAGAGTTTGGAGTAATTCATCATTGGACTAATGAACCAGTTGGAGACCAGCACCAGTACTTCAGTGTTTCCCAGAGTTCAGAGTGGACGGTTCAGAACAAAAGTAGAGATTAGGTTTATCTCCTGACATACACTCAATCACCTTTTGCTAAGAACAGAACAAACAAGCTTAAACCAAAGTCCTGTTATTTAATAAAGAGTTATAGCATTTAACAGAATCGATCATATTTCCAGCTGGAAGGACAGACGTCCTGCACGAGTAGATAGCGCCAGGCTCTGACCCCGTTACAGAAAGGCAAGAGGCGCTTTCACACCAAGTACTTACCCAGTACTTAGTCCCCAGTACTTAGTCCCCAGTACTTAGTCCCCAGTATGTAGTCCCTAGTACTTAGTCCCCAGTATGTAGTCCCCAGTACTTAGTCCCCAGTATGTAGTCCCCAGTACGTAGTCCCCAGTACTTAGTCCCCAGTACTTAGTCCCCAGTACTTAGTCCCCAGTATGTAGTCCCCAGTACTTAGTCCCCAGTATGTAGTCCCCAGTACTTAGTCCCCAGTATGTAGTCCCCAGTACTTAGTCCCCAGTATGTAGTCCCCAGTATGTAGTCCCAGTACTTAGTCCCCAGTATGTAGTCCCCAGTACTTAGTCCCCAGTACTTAGTCCCCAGTACTTAGTTCCCAGTACTTAGTCCCCAGTACGTAGTCCCCAGTATGTAGTCCCCAGTACTTAGTCCCCAGTACTTAGTCCCCAGTACTTAGTCCCCAGTACGTAGTCCCCAGTACGTAGTCCCCAGTACTTAGTCCCCAATACTTAGTCCCCAGTACTTAGTCCCCAGTACGTAGTCCCCAGCACGTAGTCCCCAGTACTTAGTCCCCAGTACTTAGTCCCCAGTACGTAGTCCCCAGTACTTAGTCCCCAGTACTTAGTCCCCAGTACTTAGTCCCCAGTACTTAGTCCCCAGTACTTAGTCCCCAGTACTTAGTCCCGCTGAACTCTTTAGTTCCTGGAACTTTCTAGTAAATCGCGTTCACACCGGATAAGTCCCCGAGGGAGGATTACGCAAATGAAGCCGCTGACGTCACTTCTCTTCTTCTTCTGCTTTGGGTTTACTGGCAGGCCGCAAACACTTCACGGCGTATACTGCCACCCGGAGTCCCCGGGTAAATCGCCAGAAGCGCCGTCACCTCCTCATCACTCCACCGCTCCCACGTTTTATTTTGTGCTAATAAAGCAAATAAAATGGCGGCTTCACAAAACAGAGTGTAAAATCAGAGTGTTACGGGCGTGGTTTGCAATCCGCCCAGCCAATCAGAAACTGGAACCTTTTCCTCCCCAGGAAAGAACCCCCTCTCTAGCAGCGACTGAAAAAGGGGGAACAGGTTACTTTTGGTGTGAACGCAAATCCCAGGAACTATCGGAACTAAAAGGGAAAAGTACTCCGGTGTGAACGCGCCTAATGTCTTTTATATATACAGATGAGACACAGGAAGGAAGGCAATCCACATTACAGTCGGGGGGGGGGGGCAGACAGAAGGGGAAGCGCAGCATGTTAATTACAACCCCGAACATCCATATGATAGTTCGACACCCGTCTGTCTGACAACAGTTTGTAGAAACCCACATGCATATTGGATCAACTTCCCCTCAGGTTTATAACTCAGAGGATCACATTACTATTCACATGTATATCAACTTCTGTATTTGATTTGTATTTGATTGTGTGTGTGTTGCTGGAGGAGCTCGGGTCAGAAGAGTTTCACACGGTAGCTTAGACGATAAAACCTTTGCATTGAAAAGGAGCTGTTATTATTTAACATAACATTTATCAACTTTAAATGAAAGACAGTAATATAAAAGGTAGATTATAATAACTCTTCCTGCTGATTCAAACACCCGAAGGAAACAGAGTTTACTTTAAATTATTTACATTTTTAATATAATTTGGCTTAAAATATAAAGTATTTATTCATTTTTTAAAGCTTTTATTAATTTAAAAATACGAATTAAAACAGGACAGGAAATAAAAAGCTAGCAGAAAGACCGAGTTTACTTTAAATAGCTAAAAAGTGAATATCATTTGGCTTCAGGTGATTTTATTTTTACAGCCTTTATATATTTTAAATGTAATGCAGCCGAATTCAAGACTAACGTTTCATAAAAACATAAAATATAATTTAATTTTCCTGCAGTTTTTAACACTAACAATAAACCGTATTTACCTTAAATCTATAGAATAAGTAACGTAGTTTGGCACAGTTCCCTCGCCCCCCCCCCCCCAGCTGGGTTTACAGCACAGGTGTGCTCGCCCCCCCTCACCTGTCCGTTACCTTTGTAAATAATCACATGTCACTAAATGTTGATTTGTTTAATTATATATAGTGTACATTACCTGGGGGTCTCAGAGTTGAAGCTAAAAGTCGGCTGGCTCAGGACCAGCGATGCCTGTTTACCCTCCATGAGTAGCCCGTCATGGCGTCACATTTACGGGTAGAAATCCTCAGAAGAGTCGGTGTTTTTCTCTCCGGTTCTCGGTCCTCTTCACGCACAAATGGCGCGTGGACAGAGAAGCGCGCGGCACTGAGACGGTAAATAAACAAACAATATATAAAACAAACAAGCAACGATGTATTTAATCTAAAGCACCGAGTGTCTCCGGAACACTGTGTCCGTCCTCCGCGTCTCTTCACCGGGGACAGAGCGCCGTTAATCACCGGGAGAACCGTAAACACAGAGGAGGGTTTCCAGGAACTTTCCAAGAATAAGGGCGTCACGTGGTGCTGAGAGGAGCGTGTATTTAAGGTGGACTAGACACACACACACACACGCGCACACACACACACACACACACCACACACACCCCACACACACACACACACACACACACACACACACACACACACACACCCTTCTTTATGTATGCCGAATTATAGAGAGGCTTTAAATCAACTGAAATACATAATTATCATTTATTGTAAGGCGTGTGTTCCCCAGCAGGAGACCCACGTGACTCTGCATTCCTGGAAACCTGAAGGGAGTTTGACACAAAGAGATTTCGAGGAACTTGTTTTGCTCTCAGAAAAACAGCATGGAATGAATTAGCATTTCTATAAAGAAGGATTAAATAAGCAAGTGCACAGTGGCGTGTCTTGGCGCACACACACACACACGCACACACACACACACACACACACACACACCACACCCACACCACACACACACACACACACACACACACACACACACACGTGGTACTGTAAGAGCTGTACGTCACTGGGAGATAATGGGAGATAAGGAGATACTGGTATTCTTATTTACAGCGTGTTATAAACAGCTGACTGAGAGCTGAGCAGACATTCCTGGGAATCTGAGAATGAAGTTTTTTGTGCAAGAAGAGGCTTTCGAGGATCTTCACCTCCCACTCCTCCCAGTATCACAAGAACACATCGTATTCATTCAAATGTGGAGAAAGTAAACAAAATGAAGCTTATTCTCTTTGGATTTGTTCTATCTCTAATGTGTTTTGTGTGTAAGTCAATGGTTCTGTGAGATGCAAACAGTAAAAATGATGAATGATAATTGATATATTCATTACAAATTATATAAACAAAAAATAATCCCAAAAAGTTATTATACTATTTTTACAGATCATGATGAATAATTTCTTAGATCTTTTTTATATAACAAAAGAACACCATTAAATGACACCTCATTTGCATATTTAAAGATTCATAATAATAATAGTTCATGTTACAACCTGTAGTTCCCCCTCTCTCTCCAGGGGCAGTGACGCGCTCTGACGCTGCTTCCTGTAAACAGAAACAGATCCACTTCCGGTTCAGTTTGTCTCAGTTACATATGTTTAAAACTGTTTCTTGTCTCTGAAACAGAAACATGAGTTCGGAGCTCTCGCGCTGAAGGTCAGATATCATGTTTATTTATTATCACAAACAATCTGTTGTTTACTAGAGCAGAGAAACATGCTAGCGTTAGCATCACAGCTAAAGGTGACCCAGGTTAAACACGTTAGCTCTGATGCTAACTGCCCGGTCGGCTTCTGCTAGCACAGAAAAGCTCGTATTTCTAACAAAAAGTGTTACAAAACTTAATTTATCGTTTCAATGTGTTAAATATAAACCTATTAACGGGTAGATGGATTTCTTAGTCACATTTCAGGGCGATTTATGTCGATGTCAGGAGGTTTAAAGTAACAAAAATACGATTTATTAAAAATAAAAAACAGATGAATTACAGTTTACAAACCCGGAAGAGCCATATTTTAGGGTTTTTATTAATTATCCTTTTGTAACTTGATATCTGTATTAACTGCACTACAGGTGGAGGTCTTAGTCACCGTTCAGGGTGATTTATATCCATATCAGGTGGTTTAAAGTAT
>JAAOOA010002629.1:0-38903 GCA_012861695.1 Trematomus loennbergii
GTGATTGTTGTACATCTCATAAGTTGATTTATCTTATACTCCATTTAGAACATATTTATTTCGTATTTTGACTGAATCTCATCATTAAGACTTTCTGTCTGATAAACATGACTTTACACATCATGACTCTGACATGGATCTCATCATTAAGCACATTATTGTTATATATTTATAATAAAAGGCTAGTTTCCCCTTGTGTTTGGGGCTCTGCTGGGAGATGCGTTTCCCCCCCGGCCCTCCTGCCCGCTCTGCGGCCCTGATGCACCTGCAGTCCGGCCTCACAGACACCAGAACCCCCCCCCCCCTGATCCCCCGGAGCTCCAGACACCCTGTCCCCCGGATCATCTGCCCGACATCAGAGAGGGGTCTGCGGGGGGTGGATGCGGGGGGGATGAGGCTTGTTTTGGGGCTGAGACCCGGACGATGTGTCCTCTGCGCACATTATATAACCCTTCACGGTATGGATGCTGCTACCGGGGGGGGGCAGAGCCGGGGACAGGCCCTTCTTTGCGGCTGCAGCAGCGGCCTGGCCCCCCCTCCTCCCGAGCAGCAGATCTAACAAAGCCGTCTTATGACCGCCCGAAGCCCGTCATCAATTAACCCAATTATAGAGTAAAGCCGGTACCTGCTGGCCACCTCCTCCTCTTCGTCCTGCCGTTAAACCGAGCTGTTTTCCCCGGAAAAACCGTTAAATCCTCACAAATCTCCGTGTTGCCGCAGAGGCGCCATCAACGGGATTCAGGCCCGGGAAAACTGGAGTCTCGCGCACCAGCCGTTGGGTTCGCCGCAGAACGAGTCCCTCCGCCGGGTCAGTAGTTCGGTTCGTGTCACTCCGCCGGGTGTCGGTGCTGCTGCTCCGGGTGTCGGGATAAAATGGAGGCGGTGTCTCCGGGAATAGAAGCCGGAGAGGAGCTGCTGCTGCCGGGGGAAGGAGGGGAGGAGGAGCCGCTGCTGCTGCACGGAGCCGCCGGCAGGGGGAGCCACAGAGCCTTCAATAAGAGTCCGCTCCAGGTCCGCTCTAACGGGGGCTCTATTTGTTCACCGAGATTTATTTAATGAAATGCAAACATGAAATATTCTTCACATCTAGTATTCATTACTTTGTACATAGAATACGTGTAAAAAGAAGAAATGGTGGTGGATCTATTTAAAAACATGTTTTTATAAACATTAAATATAATAACATAATGGTAAATATTCTCCACATCTAATATTAATCTAAAAAAAAAATAATAATAATTTCTAAAGATGATTATATTCACAGAAATGTTCCCAAAAATATTAGATATAATAAAAATAATGGTTCATTTAAAATCATATTTTTCACATTTATTAATATTATAATATAATAATTGACTTGTGTTATGTTTGTGGAGTTTTGTATTCACAGACAGACCATGGGGAATATGTTCCACGTATATTAATATACTTTATAATACATTGATTACAGTAAAACATTAAACAATAATAACTAACATTGTGTTAAACATATAATAATATATCTTTAAAGAGGACCTATCATGCAAAAGTCACTTTTTGATGTCTTTTATAACAAGATGTGTCCCCGTGTGTCAGGGAACTCACGCAGCGTCAGAAAATAAACCCTCTCTCTTTCCTCCGCACCCAAATCTCTAAAAACGGGGGAACAACGCAGCTGATCCAGATTTAGTAAGTAAGTAAGTAAAACTTTATTTTATAGCACCCTTCTCAACACGAATGTACAAAGTGCTTTACAGTACAGTACACAGGACACAATTCAAAGTGCAACTATAAAATGTAGAATAAAAGGCATAAAACACAGCAGGTAACACATAGGATAAAACATAGGATAAAACACCAATGAAAGACAGCTACTAACTCACCTCCTCCTCCGGCGCCCAAAGGCCTGTCGGAAAAGGTGGGTCTTTAACTGCCCCTTAAAAATCTCTATTGAGGCAGGGGCTCTTATGGCGCATTTCCACCATGGCGCAGAGCGCGGTTTAAGCGTGCCGTGTCGTGCCGGGCCCGTTTTTGGTTGTGTTTCCACTTGGCCTAGTTCCGGCCCGGGGCACTTTTTCACCTTTTTTCTGGCCCGACAAGATCGTGGTTCTATCGGGCCAACCAACCAGGCTGAGTCGGGCTGAGTATGCTAAACTAGAGAGAGGAGCGCTGGCAAGGGGGCTACAACTACAACAAGATGGACATATTTGACCGTGATTTAATTGTAATACACGTTTCTAAATGATGAAGTAACAACATACTGATACTGGTTAGTAAAACCATGAATTAATGCTTTGACAAGTCTGCAGACAGACGGCAGGGAAAAACCTTTTAAAATGCGTGTTTTCTAATGGAGATTGGCTAAGCTAACGCAGTATATGCTCCGACCGTCCACACTCACAACAACGGCCTATACAGACATAAATAAAGCAGCGACTGTATTCTCCATGACACAGGCAGTCTGTGGTTTGTACTTGTTTAACTTTTGTCTAGTTTCTGAACAGATATGAGGAGCTGTGAGCTCTGAGTGCTAACAGCTAACGGCTGTGTTGTGTTTCTGGGGTTCATTGAAGATGACGTCACGGCTCCGCCTACACTGCGTTACTATAGTTACTACCCCAGTTCCTAAACTGTAATGGAAATGCGCCATAAAGTGAGCTGGGTCCTAACAAGGCCTGACAAGGCCGTACTAAGTCGAGCGAGGCCTGCGGTGGAAATGCGCCATTAGTCTCTGGGGAGTTTGTTCCAAAGCCTTGGGGCCACCGCCTCAAAGGCTCGGTCACCCTTAGTCTTTAGCCTGGATTTGCGTCCGATATGACGTAATATCTGAAATGTGGACCCACGGCCCAATCAGAAACGTTGCTATCAGAAACAATGCCCGACTGTTTTGGACGTAATATGGTCGGTGTTTACATTAGCATGGCTAACACTCAGAGCTAACCTGTACTGGAGAGCATGTGTGTGAAGAAGCAGGAAATAAAAAGGAACTCACCTTGTGGTATAACCGGCAAGAGAGAAAGCCTTTGAGCTCCATACTGTTTCAGAGACAATCCTTGATAATCCATGATATGGCGTTTCATCACGGCAGTATTTAGTTTAGACAGTAGCTGCTGGGTCCCGCATGAGCTCAGACCCCTCCTTTTAAAGCTTTATACCCAAATCAGCACTTTAGAAACAGGAAGTGAAATAGAGGGATATGAGGCATGGCTAGAATGATCTGTTTGGTGTTTGAGCAAAACACTTCACATGTTTTTTATATATTTGTATATATCTGAGACCTTTGCTGTTGCCTACAAATAGCCTGATAGGTGACCTTTAAAAGCCCTGACACACCAGGCAGTCACCAGAGAACTCGCCGACACCGTTCCATCGACGAGTTCTCCTGCGTCTTGGCCGTGTGTCGCACTGGAACACACCACAAAGACTTCAGCCGAGCACGTACGAACTGCGCATGCGTGAGTGGCAATAACTCTCCTTACCAGCAGGCGGCGGTAGTGTGTATTCCTCATTCAAAATAGGCAACAACCGGAAGACAGAGAAGAAGAACAGACTGATATAAACAAACAAATTGCGTGTGTTCCATTTTCACTCTCGTCCATCGAAAACATGTTTTAGAATATAAAATACATGAATGATGAAATGAGCACATAAAGTGCAGACATACTATCAAATCACAGTTAATAGACCTGCATCTGATGATCGCAGTGTTCTGGGGGTCGTTTATTGAGTCAGCAATGTATAATGGCCACTTCTTGCTAAATTTACGATGAGATGAAAAACCGGACTTGACCAAACAAATCACGGAGCTCTCAGCAGAGGACAGCCGGGGACGCTCCCGCCGATATCAGAGATGTCCCTGCTATGTGTGGGAGGTAAGAGAGGACATTTAAGGGCTATGTTTGATGTCTTTAAGTATCACCTGCTGGGTTTAGCTGCTGTCCTGTGCCTTCTTCAATCCTTTGTTTACGTCCCTCACTTCCGTTTCGCTTCTCATTTGCTAGCTGAACAGCTGATCAGAGTGCTTTCTTGGCCCGATAGCTTGTGTCCGACACCCGGCCGATTCAACATGTTGAATCGGCCGGGTGTCGACCGTGAAAGGCCAAATAAGGCGTGTCACGGCCGAGGGTTCGGGACACACCAAATTGACTTTGGGCGACAAGGAACCCGTTGTCGCCAACAACGCAAGACGGCCGATATCGGCCTGGTGTGTCGGGGCCTTAAGAAACACTCTTTGTTACGGGGTATTGTGTAATACAAATAACCATCCACAGGGGGCGCCACGTTTCTGCAGGGGGATCATTAATAATGACAATTTTATGATTTTTTAAATAATGTTCTCTGATTTGCTTCAGAATAAAAGACTTTTGAAGCCAGGAAAAGGCTCTGTGACCTTTGACCTGTGCTGGACTATGGTGATCTGGTCTATATGAATGCACCTGCCCATTGCCTGGAAAGGTTAGATGCCGCCTATCACAGTGCTCTGAGATGTGTTACTAACTGTAAAGCACTTACTCATCACTGTACCCTGTATGCCAAGGCAGGTCTGCCTTCACTTACTGTACGGAGGCTCAGTCATGGTACATGTTCATATATAAAGCCATGCTGGGTAAACTACAGACTTATATCTGCTCTCTGATCTCACAGAGAGTGGCAAGTAGCTCTTGCCTGAGATCCCAGGATGTGTTCTACATGTGCCAAGTGCTAGGACTGTTCTAGCTACTAAAGCTTTTATGGGCTGCTCCTCTGGCTGGAACACTATGTTCCCTTGCATCATTTTAAAGCACGGCTGGATGAAATGTTATTGGATACCTGTCACTGTGAACAGGATGCTAATGTGTAACCCTGTAATTATGTTGTGATGTCCTTTTTGTTTTCTGTTGTTTTTATGTGTAACTAATGTACTGCAGGTCTCCCTTGAAAAAGAGATGGTTGATCTCAATGGGATTTACCTGGTTAAATAAAGGCTACTAACAAAAGAATCAGAAACATGAAATGCTTAAAACCACAGAATCCCCTCAGAGAGGTTCAAATGAGTCACTCACATTACAGCCACACCCACACACACACACACACACACACACACACACACACACACACACACACACACACACACACACACACACACACCACACACACACACACACACACACACACACACACACACACACACACACACACGTTCTGTTATGGTATATTTCTCTTTCAATAACTGTTCATTGAGGAAAACAATCAGTTTCTTATTTTATATTCATCACAGTGAGTGCTGTGAGTGCTGAACTTGATGGCCCACCGGTGGGTCCGGCCATGACATGAAACACTGGCTTGCTTGTATCAAATCAATACATCCCATACATCATTGGAACGGGAAGAATCTCAGCTACAACACTAACTAAAGCATTTCCATCTCCAGTAAACACAGCCTACATGGCGTATTTTTGTAATATACAGTAATGTAAAATAAGCACTATCTTTGAACTTACTGCAAAAAATAATATGAAATCCACCCCTGGTGTCATTCTGTCTGTCACCCCTTGATTCTACTTGCTTTGACTGTTCAAATGAGATGTCAACCATCAAAATTGGATAAGGGGTTCCAGAGATATCACTGTGCAAAACACACCGGTCAATTGTGACCGAAACTAGCATGTGAAGGGGGTATGACCTAACAAGAGAAGCGAGGTTCAGACACGGAGGATTGTTCGCTCAGCGCTGTACATTAAATGTCCCTTAACTTTCCCCTTAACTGTCCCCTTAACTGCCGAATAGGAAGCTCTGAATCGGAAGCTAACTTCAGCGTCGCAGCTGACGCTCTAGTCATTTCGCACTTTTTTTGCACAGTCATTTACTTTGAGTACTTGAACTACATTGTACTGCACATTGAGTACTTGAACTAGCCTACCTGTGGGAGAGTAACAGATTAAGCTCCCCCCTCTCATAGGCTACTGTATTCCCTCCTCCCCAGTCCCTCAGCGGTAGATGGAGTTCCTGCAGCCGGAGATGGAGTGCTGTGAGTCGGCCGTGTCCTCTCTCAGCTGGGCTCTGGTCCTCGGAGGCCCGGTCTACCTGCTCCGTCAGACCCGGACCCACACACCCTACGGCCGGTACCGAGTCGCGCGGAGCCGCTGCTGCCCCGCCAGACTGGCCTGGTTCCTGCAGGAGGCTCCGGCTCTGCTGCTGCCGCTGATGATGCTGCTGCTGCCCGGGGAGCAGGGGGGAGAGCCGGGGAGCAGGGGGGAGAGCCGGGGAGCAGGGTGGAGAGCCGGGGGGAGAACCGGGGGAGAACCGAGGCACCCTGCTGATCTGTACCTTCATGCTGCACTACTTCCACAGGTAGCCTACAGGATTCATTCATTCACAGTAAAATGTGGATAAAGTATGTTTAGTAAAAGTTCTTATTGTGTAATACAATGGTGTCAAAGTATTTAAAGTATTTATATCCAGCATTATTGTACGTTGTAAAATGTAGTTTACTGAAGAGGATTAGGATTAGGATTTTTTTTTTTCATGTTGCCCTAATCCTCTTCCGTAGTAGTTAAAGTACTCAAAGTAAAAGTATTTATATGCAGTAACATGTAGTTAAAGTACTCAAAGTATAGGTATTTATATACAGTAGCATGTAGTCAAAGTACTCAAAGTATAGGTATTTATATACAGTAACATGTAGTCAAAGTACTCAAAGTATAGGTATTTATATACAGTAACATGTAGTCAAAGTACTCAAAGTATAGGTATTTATATACAGTAGCATGTAGTCAAAGTACTCAAAGTATAGGTATTTATATACAGTAACATGTAGTCAAAGTACTCAGAGTATAGTATTGTGCAGTACAGTGAGATGCAGAAGAGAACCCTAACCTCAAGAAGTGAAACATCTACAAACAGATGTAAAGGACAACAAGGTGAAGATAAATAAGATGAGGTACTCTATTGATCCCAATTGGGAAAGGCATGGCACATAAGTAGACATGAAAAGAGTAGAAATAAACTATTCTAAAATATAAAACTCTCCAGATAGAAATAAAACACCTATAAACTCTGACTAAACAACTTCTAAAGAACCAGAAAAACACGGAAATTATCAAAGTCGACTCTTTGAGTTTGTGTGGAAGGAAAAAGAACATGTGAAGAACTATGACGACACACTGACTTCTCAGGAAGGGAAGCTGAGTCACATTTCTCTGTTAGCAGCGTTCAGCAGAACTCCTCCTGTCCTCCAGAAAGACAGATGAGACCAGGCCCGTCCACACGGAGGGGCAGAACCTCCTCCTGTCCTCCAGAAAGACAGATGAGACCAGGCCCGTCCACACGGAGGGGCAGAACCTCCTCCTGTCCTCCAGAAAGACAGATGAGACCAGGCCCGTCCACACGGAGGGGCAGAACCTCCTCCTGTCCTCCAGAAAGACAGATGAGACCAGGCCCGTCCACACGGAGGTGCAGAACCTCCTCCTGTCCTCCAGAAAGACAGATGAGACCAGGCCCGTCCACACGGAGGGGCAGAACCTCCTCCTGTCCTCCAGAAAGACAGATGAGGCCAGGCCCGTCCACACGGAGGGGCAGAACTCCTCCTGTCCTCCAGAAAGACAGATGAGACCAGGCCCGTCCACACGGAGGGGCAGAACCTCCTCCTGTCCTCCAGAAAGACAGATGAGACCAGGCCCGTCCACACGGAGGTGCAGAACCTCCTCCTGTCCTCCAGAAAGACAGATGAGACCAGGCCCGTCCACACGGAGGGGCAGAACCTCCTCCTGTCCTCCAGAAAGACAGATGAGACCAGGCCCGTCCACACGGAGGGGCAGAACCTCCTCCTGTCCTCCAGAAAGACAGATGAGACCAGGCCCGTCCACACGGAGGGGCAGAACCTCCTCCTGTCCTCCAGAAAGACAGATGAGACCAGGCCCGTCCACACGGAGGGGCAGAACCTCCTCCTGTCCTCCAGAAAGATAGATGAGGCCAGGCCCGTCCACACGGAGGGGCAGAACCTCCTCCTGTCCTCCAGAAAGACAGATGAGACCAGGCCCGTCCACACGGAGGGGCAGAACCTCCTCCTGTCCTCCAGAAAGACAGATGAGACCAGGCCCGTCCACACGGAGGGGCAGAACCTCCTCTTGTCCTCCAGAAAGACAGATGAGGCCAGGCCCGTCCACACGGAGGGGCAGAACCTCCTCCTGTCCTCCAGAAAGACAGATGAGACCAGGCCCGTCCACACGGAGGGGCAGAACCTCCTCCTGTCCTCCAGAAAGACAGATGAGACCAGGCCCGTCCACACGGAGGGGCAGAACCTCCTCCTGTCCTCCAGAAAGACAGATGAGACCAGGCCCGTCCACACGGAGGGGCAGAACCTCCTCCTGTCCTCCAGAAAGACAGATGAGACCAGGCCCGTCCACACGGAGGGGCAGAACCTCCTCCTGTCCTCCAGAAAGACAGATGAGACCAGGCCCGTCCACACGGAGGGGCAGAACCTCCTCCTGTCCTCCAGAAAGACAGATGAGGCCAGGCCCGTCCACACGGAGGGGCAGAACCTCCTCCTGTCCTCCAGAAAGACAGATGAGACCAGGCCCGTCCACACGGAGGGGCAGAACCTCTCCTGTCCTCCAGAAAGACAGATGAGACCAGGCCCGTCCACACGGAGGGGCAGAACCTCCTCCTGTCCTCCAGAAAGACAGATGAGACCAGGCCCGTCCACACGGAGGGGCAGAACCTCCTCTTGTCCTCCAGAAAGACAGATGAGACCAGGCCCGTCCACACGGAGGGGCAGAACCTCCTCTTGTCCTCCAGAAAGACAGATGAGACCAGGCCCGTCCACACGGAGGGGCAGAACCTCCTCCTGTCCTCCAGAAAGACAGATGAGACCAGGCCCGTCCACACGGAGGGGCAGAACCTCCTCCTGTCCTCCAGAAAGACAGATGAGACCAGGCCCGTCCACACGGAGGGGCAGAACCTCCTCCTGTCCTCCAGAAAGACAGATGAGACCAGGCCCGTCCACACGGAGGGGCAGAACCTCCTCCTGTCCTCCAGAAAGACAGATGAGACCAGGCCCGTCCACACGGAGGTGCAGAACCTCCTCCTGTCCTCCAGAAAGACAGATGAGACCAGGCCCGTCCACACGGAGGGGCAGAACCTCCTCCTGTCCTCCAGAAAGACAGATGAGGCCAGGCCCGTCCACACGGAGGGGCAGAACCTCCTCCTGTCCTCCAGAAAGACAGATAGACCAGGCCCGTCCACACGGAGGGGCAGAACCTCCTCCTGTCCTCCAGAAAGACAGATGAGACCAGGCCCGTCCACACGGAGGTGCAGAACCTCCTCCTGTCCTCCAGAAAGACAGATGAGACCAGGCCCGTCCACACGGAGGGGCAGAACCTCCTCCTGTCCTCCAGAAAGACAGATGAGACCAGGCCCGTCCACACGGAGGGGCAGAACCTCCTCCTGTCCTCCAGAAAGACAGATGAGACCAGGCCCGTCCACACGGAGGGGCAGAACCTCCTCCTGTCCTCCAGAAAGACAGATGAGACCAGGCCCGTCCACACGGAGGGGCAGAACCTCCTCCTGTCCTCCAGAAAGATAGATGAGGCCAGGCCCGTCCACACGGAGGGGCAGAACCTCCTCCTGTCCTCCAGAAAGACAGATGAGACCAGGCCCGTCCACACGGAGGGGCAGAACCTCCTCCTGTCCTCCAGAAAGACAGATGAGACCAGGCCCGTCCACACGGAGGGGCAGAACCTCCTCTTGTCCTCCAGAAAGACAGATGAGGCCAGGCCCGTCCACACGGAGGGGCAGAACCTCCTCCTGTCCTCCAGAAAGACAGATGAGACCAGGCCCGTCCACACGGAGGGCAGAACCTCCTCCTGTCCTCCAGAAAGACAGATGAGACCAGGCCCGTCCACACGGAGGGGCAGAACCTCCTCCTGTCCTCCAGAAAGACAGATGAGACCAGGCCCGTCCACACGGAGGGCAGAACCTCCTCCTGTCCTCCAGAAAGACAGATGAGACCAGGCCCGTCCACACGGAGGGGCAGAACCTCCTCCTGTCCTCCAGAAAGACAGATGAGACCAGGCCCGTCCACACGGAGGGGCAGAACCTCCTCCTGTCCTCCAGAAAGACAGATGAGGCCAGGCCCGTCCACACGGAGGGGCAGAACCTCCTCCTGTCCTCCAGAAAGACAGATGAGACCAGGCCCGTCCACACGGAGGGGCAGAACCTCCTCCTGTCCTCCAGAAAGACAGATGAGACCAGGCCCGTCCACACGGAGGGCAGAACCTCCTCCTGTCCTCCAGAAAGACAGATGAGACCAGGCCCGTCCACACGGAGGGCAGAACCTCCTCTTGTCCTCCAGAAAGACAGATGAGACCAGGCCCGTCCACACGGAGGGGCAGAACCTCCTCTTGTCCTCCAGAAAGACAGATAGACCAGGCCCGTCCACACGGAGGGGCAGAACCTCCTCCTGTCCTCCAGAAAGACAGATGAGACCAGGCCCGTCCACACGGAGGGGCAGAACCTCCTCCTGTCCTCCAGAAAGACAGATGAGGCCAGGCCCGTCCACACGGAGGGGCAGAACCTCCTCCTGTCCTCCAGAAAGACAGATGAGACCAGGCCCGTCCACACGGAGGCAGAACCTCCTCCTGTCCTCCAGAAAGACAGATGAGACCAGGCCCGTCCACACGGAGGGGCAGAACCTCCTCTGTCCTCCAGAAAGACAGATGAGACCAGGCCCGTCCACACGGAGGGGCAGAACCTCCTCTTGTCCTCCAGAAAGACAGATGAGACCAGGCCCGTCCACACGGAGGGGCAGAACCTCCTCCTGTCCTCCAGAAAACAGATGAGACCAGCCCGTCCACACGGAGGGGCAGAACCTCCTCCTGTCCTCCAGAAAGACAGATGAGGCCAGGCCCGTCCACACGGAGGGGCAGAACCTCCTCCTGTCCTCCAGAAAGACAGATGAGACCAGGCCCGTCCACACGGAGGGGCAGAACCTCCTCCTGTCCTCCAGAAAGACAGATGAGGCCAGGCCCGTCCACACGGAGGGGCAGAACCTCCTCCTGTCCTCCAGAAAGACAGATGAGACCAGGCCCGTCCACACGGAGGGGCAGAACCTCCTCCTGTCCTCCAGAAAGACAGATGAGACCAGGCCCGTCCACACGGAGGGGCAGAACCTCCTCTTGTCCTCCAGAAAGACAGATGAGACCAGGCCCGTCCACACGGAGGGGCAGAACCTCCTCTTGTCCTCCAGAAAGACAGATGAGACCAGGCCCGTCCACACGGAGGGGCAGAACCTCCTCCTGTCCTCCAGAAAGACAGATGAGACCAGGCCCGTCCACACGGAGGGGCAGAACCTCCTCCTGTCCTCCAGAAAGACAGATGAGGCCAGGCCCGTCCACACGGAGGGGCAGAACCTCCTCCTGTCCTCCAGAAAGACAGATGAGACAGGCCCGTCCACACGGAGGGGCAGAACCTCCTCCTGTCCTCCAGAAAGACAGATGAGGCCAGGCCCGTCCACACGGAGGGGCAGAACCTCCTCCTGTCCTCCAGAAAGACAGATGAGACCAGGCCCGTCCACACGGAGGGGCAGAACCTCCTCCTGTCCTCCAGAAAGACAGATGAGACCAGGCCCGTCCACACGGAGGGGCAGAACCTCCTCTTGTCCTCCAGAAAGACAGATGAGACCAGGCCCGTCCACACGGAGGGGCAGAACCTCCTCTTGTCCTCCAGAAAGACAGATGAGACCAGGCCCGTCCACACGGAGGGGCAGAACCTCCTCCTGTCCTCCAGAAAGACAGATGAGACCAGGCCCGTCCACACGGAGGGGCAGAACCTCCTCCTGTCCTCCAGAAAGACAGATGAGGCCAGGCCCGTCCACACGGAGGGGCAGAACCTCCTCCTGTCCTCCAGAAAGACAGATGAGACCAGGCCCGTCCACACGGAGGGGCAGAACCTCCTCCTGTCCTCCAGAAAGACAGATGAGGCCAGGCCCGTCCACACGGAGGGGCAGAACCTCCTCCTGTCCTCCAGAAAGACAGATGAGACCAGGCCCGTCCACACGGAGGGGCAGAACCTCCTCCTGTCCTCCAGAAAGACAGATGAGACCAGGCCCGTCCACACGGAGGGGCAGAACCTCCTCCTGTCCTCCAGAAAGACAGATGAGACCAGGCCCGTCCACACGGAGGGGCAGAACCTCCTCCTGTCCTCCAGAAAGACAGATGAGGCCAGGCCCGTCCACACGGAGGGGCATGTTTGTATTAAACAGGTTCTTTAACCTGTTAAGCCCTGAGCCTGTTTTTCAGGCCTCAGGCTCGAAAATGCGCCATTCCCAGAACAAATGACCATATCTTCCCTTCTAAAAGGGTTAAATTAATAATCTTTATTCTCAAAGTAATGATAAACCTGTGAGTTGGATGTAGAAAAGTCAGAATCAATATAGATGTTTTTATTTTAAGAAAATTCAGATTTTACTAGTAAAAATTGTAAATTATAGTGTCCGTCCAAAATTATTTTGTACTTATAGTGAAAACTACCCTTGGATGATGGGTTAGTAGACTAAAAGCTTTAGGAATCCAAAGTACAACATATAATAAGTACCCTGTATCAAGATTGATGCAAAACAAGTGACATTTGACCTTTTTAGAGAGGTTTAGCCAAAAGAAACCACTTCTGGGGTCATTTGGTGGATTTTCCATATCTCTGGCCCCCCCTTGCTCGATTTTGATGGTTGACACCTCTTTCTGACCGTTAGAGCCAATAGAATCGAAGGGGTTTCCTAAAATCCATCTAAACATTACCAATTGGTGAATGAGTGCTGCACAGCCAGAATGCCCAAAACCGGAAGCTGTCGTAGCAGCTAATATGAAATCTCCGTTATTGACATAAATCTGCTGATGGATTATCATAAATCATTTCAAAGTGACACAGACACATTGGATTAACCTTCAGCAGCGTTTTTATCGTTTTTAATGCCATTGAACACAACTTTTGATCAGAAACAGCAAAAGATGAGACAATGTCCGTTTTTGCTCCGTAAAGCTACGTTGTGTGAAGTCTGTGTTGCTTCCCATGCCGCGAGTTCTGGTCGCTCAGTGATGATACTTATACCCCTAGAATCTGTGGGATTGTTTGTGCAGATCCGATAAGTAATAAGGGTATTTTACCGTGAGTTCTGTGATAAGTGCGTCAGCATTTTTTCGCTCAGGCTAATTCAGAGCCTTTGTTATTACCCCTGTGTTTCGTTTAGCTAAAAATGGTAATATTGTCTGATAGCTGAGTTTCTTCCCGTTAATTTCATTAAATGTTAAGAAGCCCATAAACATGAAGTCATGAACACTAACCCGGACATTAGTTCTCTAACTTGAACCTAAGACACTTGTAGCCTCTGCTGACGCACAATAAGGGGAGTGTCCACACAGGCACCTGTCAACTCTCTGCTGTTCCTCAGTGCCGCTCCCCCTCCTCCCGCTCACATTATGAATGTAGAGCGTATAGTAATCATAGATAACACGGCAGGGTCCGTGACGGTTTGTTTTCATCGGATTTCAAATAAACAAAGTCTTGGCTTTCAGAATATTAAACTTGTTTTGCCGAATTCAGATGATAAATACAACGTTTAAGCTTGTAGGCATAATTACAAGCGGTAACTTAAAGTGGACCTATCATGCTATATTTGAAAAAATATTGTAGTGGGGCCATACCTATACAAAACATGTCTGTGAAGTTTTTTTTCAAAATAACAGTTCACCATTGTAGCCATGCCTCATACCACGCTAACTTAAAAACTGTGCTGCCTAAAATATATCAGCATGTTGATTTTCCAACCAGGGGAAAAAACACATTAGACCTGGTCTGTACCAACATCAAGGAGCATACAAGGCGTCCCCCAGGGGCGTCGCCTGGACCTGAAAACATTCGGGGCTTAGCCCACAGTGGCATTTTTCACTGCAACACTCCCCACACACACAGTACACCCGCGACTGTTACAATGAAGGCTAGATAATCAGCTCACGGCATATAGGCAGGGGTAAAGTGGTATTTTTTATGAGTGGGGGGCTCACCGTTCTAGGGGGGTCCGGGGGATGCTCCCCGGGAAGATTTTTTTTAAATATTTAAGTTAAAAGCATCAATCTGGTGCACTTTGAGAGCAACATGAAGAGATCTATGGATACCTCTCTCAACACCCATATGAAGCAGAACTGGAAAAGATGTACTTTTTCTTTATGGATATTTTACTAATCACTCCATTTTAAACTCTATTCTTGTTTTACTGCCATATAGTTTTCATAACTGTTTTTCCTTTATTCTCTTATTTTTTTTATAACTATAATGATCATATGAAGGTGTGCCGCGGAAATAATCTTTTGAATAATTGTGACCAAACCGTTTGAGACCCACTGAGATAACTTAGACTAAAGTTAAGTATCTAAACCCTCAGAGAGTCCTTTAGCTCACCTGAGTCTCTCAGTCTGAGAGGAGAGTCCTTTAGCTCACCTGAGTCTCTCAGTCTGAGAGGAGAGGACTCTCCTCCAGCTTGTTGTGGAACAAACAGCTCCTTATGTCCGTTAGTGCAGCTAGCTAACCAGATGCTAACAACACGGTCCATGCTGGCACCGGGCAGGGCACCGGTCCCTCCCTCCCCCTCTCTCCCTCTCTCTCTGGCCCAATCCCAAACCGCCCCCTACACCCTACCCCTACACACTACCCCTCCGTTTGCGCGTTCGCGCGGAGGGTCCGCCACATTAAGTGCTGTTCCAAACCAACGAGTGTGGAGAGGTGTGGAGGGGGAGTGGGCTATCAAGCCCTCAAACAGCGAGTCTGCATCGGTGCTGACTTGAGACTGGTCTCTACCTGACAGGTCTCAACGCTGTGTGTGTCCGTCAGGAAACACGCTGTTTACAAACAGTTCCAGCAAACATCCACTGATAAACTGCGATGTTAACAACCTCATGATAACCTCATCTTTTTTAAAGTTAGGATCATACCTGTGTTTAGTCTAGAAAAAGGTAAATGTGTGCATTTTATTATAAAGTTCTGTATATTTACAGACTGTTGCAAAAACTAAGAAGCTATAAACATCAGGTTTAAAACTAAAAGAGCTTTACAAAAAAGTAACACAATGAAAGATGTTTGGAGTTTTATTTGAGTTATTAATTTACATTTTGTGTCAAAGAGATGCTGATTTGAAACCGTTGTTACAAACAGTTACGGCATTTCCTGTTTCTGCCGGAGAGAGGGGAGTTTGTCCCAAAGCTTGCCGCTGTATTTACTCCCTCCATCTGACAGGAGGGAGCCTCGTTCAGCTGCGAGTGAGAATACAGACGGAGTTCACTCCGCCACGGAGGGGTAGGGTCGAGGGAGTGGTTTGGGATTGGGCCTCTATCTATCACACTATGCGCTATTGCCACACACACACACAGAGCCGAGCTTGAATGACACAAGCACACGTTTATTTCCATGCAACTCTCTGATTGGTCTGGTGTCATGCCTCTGTTGCATTCACTGAACACGGGAAATTACAGTGCTGCCGTCCTCTCTTGTGTCATGATGAGGTTCACGTAAAGCACGGTTAATGTATTATATTATTGAGGGAGAATTGTCCGGGGCTACAGAAAAATCATTCGGGGCTAAAGCCCCGGATGCCCAGGCCAGGCGACGCCACTGGCGTCCCCCCTCCCCCACATCGGCCTCTCTGATCACCTCACTGTTCTGCTGGAACCAGTTTACAGACCCAGGGTAAAAGCCATCAAACCGGTTTCAAAACAGGTTCGGGTGTGGTCAGAGGACAGCACAGCTCAGAGACTGCTTTGACACTACAGACTGGGACATGTTCAAGCAGGCAGCCACATACAATAGGGATGTCCCGATCACCTTTTTTGCTCCCGATCCGATTCCGATCATTTGATTTTGACAATCTGCGGATACCGATTTTTCCCGATCCGATCTTTGCAATGCATTAAGAGAAAAAAAAGGAGAAAAGCATTCAAGTCGTCCCTTAAACCCCACGTTCTCCACCACAGATAACGGCTGGTCATCCAACGCGATGAATTCAGCTATCTTGGCTGTTATTCTTTTGGCCTTTTCACTGTTCTGGGGCAGTTTCTCTTTCCTTTTAAAAGTCTCTGAAAGTGTCGGTTGTCTCAGTGCCGTTACCTGAGTGGCCGCTGTGTACTCCTCGTGTTGTTGTTGGTGTTTGTATTAGATTGGTCGGGTTGAACGTAGCTCTGTTCTTTCCACCACGCGGAACCTCCGCCTTGCAAACATTGCATCTGGCTGTTACACTGCCTTCGCTTTCAATTTTATAATACTTCCAAACTCCTGACACTTTCTCTGTCCCGACTCCCGAGGCACCAGCTGAACGTAGCCTCTCGTTACACCAGCTGAACGTAGCCTCTCGTTACACCGGCTGAACGTAGCCTCTCGTTACACCAGCTGAACGTAGCCTCTCGTTACACCGGCTGAACGTAGCCTCTCGTTACACCGGCTGAACGTAGCCTCTCGTTACACCGGCTGAACGTAGCCTCTCGTTACACCGGCTGAACGTAGCCTCTCGTTACACCGGCTGAACGTAGCCTCTCGTTACACCGGCTGAACGTAGCCTCTCGTTACACCAGCTGAACGTAGCCTCTCGTTACACCGGCTGAACGTAGCCTCTCGTTACACCAGCTGAACGTAGCCTCTCGTTACACCGGCTGAACGTAGCCTCTCGTTACACCGGCTGAACGTAGCCTCTCGTTACACCGGCTGAACGTAGCCTCTCGTTAGCTTACTGCTACTATTAGACACTGCGCCCACTCTGTTGCCAGATTTGAGAGAAATAAGCAACCAGGTCTATGAAAACAAGCCCAAAAGAAGCAACACATACATGATGTTGTGTCATTTTAAACCAAAACTAAGGCCTCAGGATGACTTTAAGACGTGAACATGGTCATTTTTGTTTTGTAACATTAAATAAATAATAAAAATATTTTATAAAAAAAAATATATTCCCGATCCCGATTTTTTTCTCCCGATTCCGATCTTTTGAAAATCACGTGATTGGCTCCGATCCCCGATCACGTGATCGGATCGGGACATCTCTAACATACAACCATCACACCAACATACAAGAATACACAGAGACAGTCACGGGCTACATCACCAAGTGCATTGACGATGTGACACAAAACAGAGCCATCACCATCCGGGCTAACCAGAAGCCATGGCTGACAGGGGAGGTCCACACGCTGCTGAAGGCCGCTGCCTTCAGAGCTGGAGATCCAGCTGGGCTGAAAGCAGCCAGGGCTGACCTGACCCGTGGCATCAGGAAAGCAAAACAAGAATACACCCGAGAAATTACAGGACATTTCAAGGATAGCAGGGACTCATGCAGCCTGTGGCAGGGCATCAGGACTCACGGAGCCTGTGGCAGGGCATGAGGACTCATGCAGCCTGTGGCAGGGCATCAGGACTCACGGAGCCTGTGGCAGGGCATCAGGACTCACGGAGCCTGTGGCAGGGCATCAGGACTCACGGAGCCTGTGGCAGGGCATCAGGACTCACGGAGCCTGTGGCAGGGCATCAGGACTCACGGAGCCTGTGGCAGGGCATAAGGACTCACGGAGCCTGTGGCAGGGCATAAGGACCCTAACGGAGCCTGTGGCAGGGCATAAGGACTCACGGAGCCTGTGGCAGGGCATAAGGACTCATGGAGCTGTGGCAGGGCATAAGGACCCTAACGGAGCCTGTGGCAGGGCATAAGGACTCACGGAGCCTGTGGCAGGGCATAAGGACTCACGGAGCCTGTGGCAGGGCATAAGGACTCATGGAGCCTGTGGCAGGGCATAAGGACCCTAACGGACTACAAACTACCGCCACAGACCTGTGACAGTAATACCTCCCTGCTCAACAACCTCAACGGCTTCTTTGCACGTTTTGAAGCACAGAACAACACACCTGCGCAGAAAACCACCCCCCCCACCGACGACCAGGCTTTGCGTCTTTCACCAGCCAGTGTGAGGAGCACACTGCTGAGGATTAACCCCCGCAAGGCTGCAGGACCTGACAACATTCCTGGTCGTGTGCTGAAGGACTGCGCGGAAGAGCTCACAGATGTCCTCACAGACATTTTTAACATCTCCCTGAGCCAGGCTGTTGTTCCCTCGTGCTTCAAGGAAACCACCATCATTCCAGTGCCAAAGAAGTCATCTCCATCCGGCTTCAACGACTACCGCCCCGTCGCACTAACTTCCACCATCATGAAGTGCTTCGAAAGGCTGGTCATGAAGCAGATCAAATCCACCCTCCCCCCATCACTGGACCCGTTTCAGTTTGCCTACCGAGCTAAACGGTCCACAGAGGATGCAATCTCCTCCGCTCTCCACCCAGCCCTCACACACCTGGACACTAAGACTAAGGACCCATATGTCAGAATGCTATTCATAGACTTCAGCTCAGCATTCAACACCATCATCCCCCAGCAGCTTGTACAAAAACGTACAGACCTGGGCCTCAGCCCCTCTCTCTGCAACTGGTTGCTGGACTTCCTCACAGAGAGACCACAAGCTGTACGGGTCAACAATAACACCTCAGACACCCTCATACTGAGCACGGGGGCCCCCCAAGGATGTGTGCTCAGCCCCCTTCTCTTCACTCTGCTGACCCACGACTGCAAACCCATCTTCAGCACCAACCACATCGTGAAGTTTGCAGACGACACTACTGTGGTGGGTCTCATCAGCAACAACGATGAGACTAACTACAGGAAGGAAGTGAACCAGCTGGCCCTGTGGTGCCAAAACAACAACCTCTTCCTCAACCTGGAGAAAACAAAGGAGATAGTTGTTGACTTCAGGAGAACCCACCGTCGACCCCCTCTCCCCCTGACCATCAACGGCGCTGCTGTGACGCAGGTGACCAGCACCAAATTCCTTGGTGTGACCATCACTGATGACCTCACCTGGAAAACAACACCACCGCACTAGCGAGGAAAGCCCAGCAGCGCCTGTACTTCATCCGGAAGCTCAAGCGAGCCGGAGCATCACCCCCCATCATGCTGTCCTTCTACCGAGGCGCCACCGAGAGCATCCTCAGCAGCTGTATCACGCTGTGGTTCGGAAGCTGCACCGCCGCCGACCGCAAGAGCCTGCAGCGCATAGTGAACTCTGCCCAGAGGATCATCGGTGCCTCATCACTCGGACTGCTCACTCCCCTCACTACAGGACATATACAACACCCGCCTCACCCATCACTACAGGACATATACAACACCCGCCTCACTCCCTCACTACAGGACATATACAACACCCGCCTCACTCCCCTCACTACAGGACATATACAACACCCGCCTCACTCCCCTCACTACAGGACATATACAACACCTGCCTCACCCGCAAAGCACTCAGCATTGAGGGTGACTCCACCCACCCTCCAACAGCCTCTGCAGCCTCCTGCCTTCAGGAAGAAGGTTCCTCAGCCTCAGCTCGCGCACCTCCAGGCTGGAAGCAGCTTCCTCCACCAGGCGGTCAGGATGCTGAACTCTCTCCCCTCCCTCCCTCCCTCTCTTCCGCCCTCTGACATCTCTCCCCTGAACTCTCCACCCTGCCACCGACCTTTCTCCCCTGCCCCAAATGGTCCTGGACTCTAACCACACACACACACACACACACACACACACACACACACACACACACACCCACACACACACACACACACACACACACACACACACACACACACCACACACACACACACACACACACACACCACCACACACACACACACACACACACACACACACACACACACACACACACACACACACACACACACACATCCAGCACCAGTCACCTTTCTGCCCATCTCCGCTGCTACTGCACTGAAACTGTACTTTGAACACTTAAATTATATTATTAACATTTTAAACTGTATACCCGGTTATCTAGGCCCTTTGTTTGTTTGATGTATATGTCACACTGTAGGACTGCGGGAAACGATATTTGAGATTTCTGGATGTACAACATGTAGAATTCTTGACAATAAAGCTGACTTTGACTTTGACTTTGACATACTGCTCAAACTCCTCTTCAGTACAGGTTAGCTCTGAGTGTTAGCGAGGCTTGCTAATGTAAACAAAGACGTCCAAAACACGTCAGGCATTGTTTCTGATGGCAACTTTCTGTGGGTCCGCCGACGTCACCTCGGATGGACACGTCACCTCGGATGGAAATCTGTATCCGCTCGTTGTACACCTGTTTTTAAAAGATTTGGGTACGGAGGAAAAGAGAGAGGATTTATTTTCTGATGCTGCGTGAGACCCCCGACACACGGGACACATATTTATGTAGAAAAGACATCACAAAGTACATTTTGCATGATAGGTCCCCTTTAACGTCACAGCAGGCATAACAACAGCCGGTGTTTCTTGTGAGTGTTTCCCCGGGAAACAAACACAATACACACAAACGCGTCACAGATTCTTTGGCGGTATTTGGCTGCCGAACGAAATCATGTACGTAGCTTGCGACGTAACTAGGAGTCTAGTGGAAAGTATCAGTACTACAAGTAAAACATTTAAAAAAAAAAAATTTAATCTGAGGGCCGCAAAAAGGGGAGTTGGGGACCGCAATTTGCCCTTCCCTGGTCTATACGATAGAGAACGTCACCGGATTCAACTGATATCGTCTCCGTGTGGACGGGGCCCAATTATTGGTTGATGACTCGCATTCAATACTGCAAGAGGATCAGAGAGACTGGAGCTCAATGGTTCTCTGGATGTGTTTGGGTGTTATCCTGAATGAGGTCTGTTTTAACGGTTTGTTCTATGACTTAAAATACGTCAGTAAATACCCCACTGGTGAATTTAAAAAAACGTTTCTAACAAGTGTCTAAATAAGACGACTAAACGCCATCACGCCCAACATTAGCCTCCTTTAGCTTAGCGGTGGTGACGTGAAGTCATGTGATCGTGCTGTAGTTCCTTTATAGCCCAACATTAGCCACTTTAGCTTAGCGGTGGTGACGTGAAGTCATGTGACCGTGCTGTAGTTCCTTTATAGCCCAACATTAGCCACCTTTAGCTTAGCGGTGGTGACGTGAAGTCATGTGACCGTGCTGTAGTTCCTTTATAGCCCAACATTAGCCACCTTTAGCTTAGCGGTGGTGACGTGAAGTCATGTGACCGTGCTGTAGTTCCTTTATAGCCCAACATTAGCCTCCTTTAGCTTAGCGGTGGTGACGTGAAGTCATGTGACCGTGCTGTAGTTCCTTTATAGCCCAACATTAGCCACCTTTAGCTTAGCGGTGGTGACGTGAAGTCATGTGACCGTGCTGTAGTTCCTTTATAGCCCAACATTAGCCACCTTTAGCTTAGCGGTGGTGACGTGAAGTCATGTGACCGTGCTGTAGTTCCTTTATAGCCCAACATTAGCCACCTTTAGCTTAGCGGTGGTGACGTGAAGTCATGTGACCGTGCTATAGTTCCTTTATATCCCAACATTAGCCTCCTTTAGCTTAGCGGTGGTGACGTGAAGTCATGTGACCGTGCTGTAGTTCCTTTATAGCCCAACATTAGCCTCCTTTAGCTTAGCGGTGGTGACGTGAAGTCATGTGACCGTGCTGTAGTTCCTTTATAGCCCAACATTAGCCACCTTTAGCTTAGCGGTGGTGACGTGAAGTCATGTGACCGTGCTGTAGTTCCTTTATAGCCCAACATTAGCCACCTTTAGCTTAGCGGTGGTGACGTGAAGTCATGTGACCGTGCTGTAGTTCCTTTATATCCCAACATTAGCCTCCTTTAGCTTAGCGGTGGTGACGTGAAGTCATGTGACCGTGCTGTAGTTCCTTTATATCCCAACATTAGCCACCTTTAGCTTAGCGGTGGTGACGTGAAGTCATGTGACCGTGCTGTAGTTCCTTTATAGCCCAACATTAGCCACCTTTAGCTTAGCGGTGGTGACGTGAAGTCATGTGACCGTGCTGTAGTTCCTTTATATCCCAACATTAGCCTCCTTTAGCTTAGCGGTGGTGACGTGAAGTCATGTGACCGTGCTGTAGTTCCTTTATATCCCAACATTAGCCACCTTTAGCTTAGCGGTGGAGACGTGAAGTCATGTGACCGTGCTGTAGTTCCTTTATAGCCCAACATTAGCCACCTTTAGCTTAGCGGTGGTGACGTGAAGTCATGTGACCGTGCTGTAGTTCCTTTATATCCCAACATTAGCCTCCTTTAGCTTAGCGGTGGTGACGTGAAGTCATGTGACCGTGCTGTCGTTCCTTCATAGCCAACATTAGCCACCTTTAGCTTAGCGGTGGTGACGTGAAGTCATGTGACCGTGCTGTAGTTCCTTTATAGCCCAACATTAGCCACCTTTAGCTTAGCGGTGGTGACGTGAAGTCATGTGACCGTGCTGTATTCTTATTCTGACCATGTGTTTCTCTGCAGGAGTTGTATCTACGCCCTCCGGACTCGAGGTCAGCCGGTCCTCTGGACATCGTCCTCTACGCAGCGGTGTTCTGCTCGCTCTGAACGGCTTCCTGCAGGCCCACAGCCTGCTGCACTGCACCGTCTACCCGCAGGACGCGCTGACGCAGGCCCGCATGGCTGCAGGTGGGACACACACCAGAGAGACAGTACACACATCCTGTACTCAAGTAGAAGTACACACATCCTGTACTCAAGTACAGATACTTGTGTTTAAAGATACTCTGGTGAAAGTAGAAGTACTGACTAAACTTCTTTCCTCAAGTCAAAGTAAAGAGGCTTTGAAATGTACTTCAGTAAAAAGTACCCATAACTAGCAGCTGTTTTAAAGAGTACCTGACCTCCCTTTATATTAATAGAACAATAATGTCATTGTTAGCTAATGAATGTTTCCATGCTGAACAACGGCAACATGACAACGTTTTCATTGGTCCCTCTTCTTTAGAGAAGACCAGGAAATGATGGATACACGGATCGTGTTCAAATCAATAGGCACGCAATGACTCTAAATAATAATGATCACGCCACCAAACACACATTCAAACTAAAGGAACCAGCCTGTTGGGAAATGTGAGAAGTAGAAAGTACAGGTATTTGTGTTCAACATGTAAGAAGTAGAAAGTACAGGTTTGTGTTCAACATGTAAGAAGTAGAAAGTACAGGTATTTGTGTTCAACATGTAAGAAGTAGAAAGTACAGGTATTTGTGTTCAACATGTAAGAAGTAGAAAGTACAGGTATTTGGGTTCAACATGTAAGAAGTAGAAAGTACAGGTATTTGTGTTCAACATGTAAGAAGTAGAAAGTACAGATATTTGTGTTCAACATGTAAGAAGTAGAAAGTACAGGTATTTGTGTTCAACATGTAAGAAGTAGAAAGTACAGGTATTTGTGTTCAACATGTAAGAAGTAGAAAGTACAGGTATTGTGTTCAACATGTAAGAAGTAGAAAGTACAGGTATTTGGGTTCAACATGTAAGAAGTAGAAAGTACAGGTATTTGTGTTCAAAATGTAAGAAGTAGAAAGTACAGGTATTTGAGTTCAACATGTAAGAAGTAGAA
Source organism: Trematomus loennbergii (assembly GCA_012861695.1). Taxonomy (NCBI): domain Eukaryota; kingdom Metazoa; phylum Chordata; class Actinopteri; order Perciformes; family Nototheniidae; genus Trematomus; species Trematomus loennbergii. Next base: position 23,473 of record JAAOOA010002629.1, read on the forward strand.
AGTAAGGCAAGGCAAGGCAAGTTATTTATATAGCACCTTTCAACACAAGGTAATTCAAAGTGCTTTACAAAAATGGAAGACATTTTAAAAATGGCATTTAAAATCAGTCATTAAAAAGAAAAGATAATAAAATAAACATTAAAAGAAAAAATACATGTATAAAAGTTAAAAGTTACAGTGCAGTTTAAGATGTGAATAGTTCAATTAAAAGCAGCGGCAAAAAGAAAAGTCTTCAGCCTGGATTTAAAAGTAGTCTTCGTTGCAGCGGACCTGCAGGTTTCTGGGAGTTTGTTCCAGATGGAGCATAATAACTGAACTTCTCCATGTTTAGTTCTGACTCTGGGGACAGAAAGCTGACCAGTCCCTGAAGACCTGAGAGTTCTGGATGGTTCATAATTTAGCAGTAGGTCAGACATGTATTTTGGGCCTAAACCATTCAAAGCTTTATAAACCAGCAACAATATTTTTGAAATCTATTCTTTGACACACAGGAAGCCAGTGTAAGGACTTCAGAACAGGAGTGATGTGATCCACTTTCTTAGTGTCAGTGAGGACTCGAGCAGCGGCGTTCTGAATTAGCTGCAGCTTTCTAATAGATGTTTTAGTGAGGCCTGTAAAGACACCATTGCAGTAGTCGAGTCTACTGAAGATAAAAGCATGGACAAGTTTTTCCAAATCCTGCTGTGACATTAGTCCTTTAATCCTAGATATGTTCTTTAGGTGATAGTAGGCTGATTTAGTAACTGTTTTAATGTGACTGTTGAAACTCAGGTCAGAGTCCATGACTACACTAGATTTCTGGCTGTATCTGTTGTTTTGAACATTGCAGACTGAAGCTCAGCGCTAACTTTTATACGTTCTGCCTTGGCTCCAAAAACCATTTCCTCAGTTTGATCTTTGTTTAATTGGAGAAAGTTCTGACACATCCAGTCATTGATTTGTTCAATGCACTTACTCAGTGTTTGAATTGGAGCATAGTCTCCTGGTGAAATTGTTACGTAAATTTGTGTGTCATCCGCATAGCTATGGTAACTTATTTTGTTGTTTTTCATTATCTGAGCCAGTGGTAGCATGTAGATGTTAAAGAGAAGAGGCCCCAAGATGGAGCCTTGAGGTACCCCACATGTCATATTTGTCAACTCAGATGTGTATTTACCTATAGAAACAAAGTTTTTTCTGTCCTTTAAGTAGGACTCAAACCAATTTAGAACTGTTGCCGAAAGTCCCACCCAGTTTTCTAGTCGGTCTAGTAATATGTTGTGGTCAACAGTGTCAAACGCAGCACTGAGATCTAATAATACTAACACTGAAGTTCTGCCACTGTCTGTGTTTAAGTGGATGTCATTGAAGACCTTTACAAGAGCAGTCTCAGTGCTGTGGTTTGGACGAAATCCTGACTGGAACACATCCAAACAGTTATTTAAATGCAAGAAGTTACTCAACTGTTGAAATACAACTTTTTCAATGATTTTACCTAGAAATGGCAGGTTTGATATTGGCCTGTAATTGTTCATTACTGAGGCATCTAGATTATTCTTTTTTAAGAGCGGTTTAATGACTGCAGTTTTCAGGGCCTCTGGAAAAATACCTGAGTGAAGAGATGTGTTTACTATATGAAGTAGATCTGAGGCCATGCAAGGAAAAACATCTTTGAAAAATCCTGTTGGAATAATATCAAGGCAGCAGGAGGAGGATTTCAGAAGTTGAATAATGTCCTCTAAGTTTTTACCATTAATCTGATGGAATTGTGTCATGGTGTTTGAATTGATATTAGGTGGACATAGGGACAAACATTTGCTGTACCTGATGCAGAGGCACTGACTGCTTGTCTAATTTTCTGAATTTTGTCAGTGAAGAAGGAGGCAAAATCATTGCACGCCCTGGTGGATAGAAATTCAGAGGCTACTGACACTGGGGGGTTAGTTAGTCTGTCGACGGTAGCAAACAAGGCACGTGCGTTGTTTTTGTTTTTGGTAATGATGTCAGAGAAGAAAGACTGTCGTGCGTTTTTCAATTCCAAATTATAAAGGCCAAGTCTCTCTTTATAGATTTCAAAGTGAACCTGGAGATTTGTTTTTCGCCACCTACGTTCAGCTTTTCGACACTCTCTTTTTTCTGTTCTCACGGTCATGGCCTTTCTCCATGGAGATATTTTCTTGCTAATCACTTCCTTTACCTTAGTTGGAGCAATGGTATCTATAACATTTTTAATTTTTGAATTAAAATGATCTACTAGCTCATTTACTGAGATGTTAGCAGGGGCAAGTGTGGATGAAAAATTATGAGTAAACATTTCCCTAGTATTTTCTGTTAAATATCGCTTTGTGGTTACCTCTTTCTGAACATTTTTGTGAACAGAAATAGAGCTCTCAAAGAAAACACAGGAATGATCAGAGAGTGCAACATCAGTCACCACAACCTTTGAGATATTCAGACCCTTTGAGATAATTAAGTCCAGAGTGTGCCCCTTATTGTGCGTGGGCTCCGCCACATGCTGAGTCAGTCCATAGTTATCAAGAACACAAAACAGTTCTTTAGCCCCTCTGTCCTGGGGGTTGTCAACATGGATGTTAAAATCACCAACAATGACTAACGGTCAAAGTCAATACACACTATAGACAGCAGTTCAGTAAAATCATCAAAAAAGCTTGCACAGTATTTGGGTGGTCTATAGATATTTAGGAACAGAGCTCGAGAGGAGCATTTCAGCTGAAGGGCCACATATTCAAAAGAAGCAAAGTCCCCATAAGATGTCTTCCTGCATTGAATGGAATCATTGAACAAAATAGCAACTCCACCCCCTTTCTTATGCATTCTTTCCTGACTCATAAAACTAAAGTTGGGAGGGGTTGATTCGATAAGAACAGCTGCACTGTTATTTTGTTCAATCCAAGTTTCCGTTAAAAACATAAAATCGAGATTGTGCTCAGTGATAAAATCATTGATTAAAAATGTTTTTCCTGCCAAAGACCTGACATTTAATAAAGCTAGTTTAAGTTTGTTAAATACACTATCAGTAAAAAATGTTGTGACAAGCTGTGGCTGACATGGAATCACTGCTAAATTTGATAACCTCACACAAACGTTTGAGCACTTCCTGTTTCTAAGCTGATTTACCGCTCTTAATCTATTACCTATCAACACAGATATCGGCAAAGCTACTGGCAGGCAGGGCCCCGGCATGTGCTGGAAAGAGTTGAGAGTGCCATATGCCCTTGAGCCTGGACCCAGCACATATCAGTAAAAGTTTGTTGCGTTTTGTACACACACATCCTTATCAGGCTTCGGAGACTGCAGATGCTTTCTTGAAGGGATGGGAGGTGGTTGACGTAGGCACGGTGATGAAGACGGGGGAGATGGTGCGCGTCTCTGCTTCTGTGATTTTGGTGGGCGTTGTGGAAGGGCGGGGGTAAAGGAGATGCTGCCAGGGGGGGGAGGTGGTTGACGTAGGCTTGTCTTCGGTGATTTTGGTGGGCGTCGTTGAGGGGCGGGGGTAAAGGACATGCTGCCAACCCTGCATATCGCCTTCATGCGGTCATCGAACTCCAGGGGGGAGGGCGAGGGTGAAAGGGTGAGCGGAGAGTAGAGAGAGCTGGGGGATGAATGAAGAGTATCCTCAAAGGCGTTGACAGGGGGGGTGACGGGCAGTGGAGACTCCTCCATTTGTGTCATAGGTCTCCCATAATCAGAACATTCCTCAGGCGGGTGCAGTGATACTTCTTCAGGGTTTTCTGCGCAATGTGTTGTGTCTTTCTCCTGTTTTGATTCCTCTTGCCGCTTGTCCTTGGCAGAGGGAACAGATTGCTGACGCAGGCAGTTGAATATGTTAGAGATAAACAATTTCACTCCTGACTTGTTCAGGCAAACTCCATCTGCCTTAAAAAGATGTCTGCGATCCCAGAAAAAGTTAAAATTGTCAATAAAATGGACAGAATGGTCAGTACAGGCAGCTGAAAGCCACGTGTTCAGTGCAAACAGTCTGCTGAATCTCTCCACTCCTCTTCTGACTGGCGGTAGAGGGCCACTGATGAACACCTCCGCATTTAGAGAGCTGACAGTTTCCAACAGACATTTAAAGTCTTCTTTCAGCGCTTCTGACTGTTGTTTCACAACATCATTTGTTCCAATATGTAGTACCACATTCTTCACAGTCGGATGTTCAGCCCCAATATGCAGGATCTTCTCAGCCAAGTCGGAGACCATATCCTTGGGAAAACAGAGTACTTTGGTGTTGTTCTTACTACACAGACCTTTTACATCTCTTACAGCAGAGTCACCCACAATCAGAGTTTCAGGCCCAGTCGTTAGCTTTCCCTCTAGCCTTTTACTTTTGGAGTAGCTATTGGTCCTTACCCTGCTGTGTGAAGAGGACAGGTTATCCAGGTCATCAGAAAGAGATCTCCGGTTCTCGGTCAGCGGAGCGTATCTGTTCTGGATTGGCACACTTGGTGGTTTAGGAGGATTGTTTGTAGTTCTCCCTTTAGCAGCTGTCCACGGCTGTTTCCTAGTATGAATAGGGGTTGAAGAGGCACTCTTCCTGGGTGATAACAATGCAGGCCAGCCGGTCGCATCACAGATTTCAGAGCGCTGGGCTCTGCCTGTTATTCGTCCTCCCAAATCCCATGGAAATGATTTACTCTTAGGCTTTGCACCCAGAGAGTTCCAGGGAGGACTACCACTTGTAGATTTATTACCCAGTACACAGCCCTCCTGTTCCTTGGAAACCTTGTAGCTGCTAACTAGCTGTGAGTTAGCATACCCTTTTCCATTATTGCAACACTGGTAAAGTGGTGTTATTCCCACAACATAGTCCATTCACTTCCACGTTAACTTCCAACCGTTGCATTTTCATTTCCAACACAGCCATCTTCTGTGAAGTTTGTGGAAGTCATCTGTAGAGAACGGAGGCATTTTGCTACCAACTAGCTTAAGCTAAATAGCATGCAGTAGCCTACCAGGCTTTAGCTGTTGCTAGGCCACGCTACTGTAAGACTGAGGTCGTCGTAAAAATGTTGAAATATGGCTGAAACCCTCCGTCTATTTACGATGAATAACTGTCCCAGTGATAAGTTAATGTCCAGGAGCCGCTGCTCGAAGTTTTCAGAGAATAAGAATAGGAAAATCAGCATAAAAAGTAAGCAGAGGCAAGAGCAAGCAGAAAAGCGTCTGCACTGTAAGAAAGATAAGACAAAAAAAGTACAGGTATTTGTGTTCAAAATGTAAGAAGTAGAAAGTACAGGTATTTGTGTTCAACATGTAAGAAGTAGAAAGTACAGGTATTTGTGTTCAACATGTAAGAAGTAGAAAGTACAGGTATTTGTGTTCAACATGTAAGAAGTAGAAAGTACAGGTATTTGTGTTCAAAATGTAAGAAGTAGAAAGTACAGGTATTTGGGTTCAACATGTAAGAAGTAGAAAGTACAGGTATTTGGGTTCAACATGTGAGAAGTAGAAAGTACAGGTATTTGGGTTCAACATGTAAGAAGTAGAAAGTACAGGTATTTGTGTTCAACATGTAAGAAGTAGAAAGTACAGGTATTTGTGTTCAAAATGTAAGAAGTAGAAAGTACAGGTATTTGGGTTCAACATGTAAGAAGTAGAAAGTACAGGTATTTGGGTTCAAAAGAAGTAGAAAGTACAGGTATTGTGTGTTCAACATGTAAGAAGTAGAAAGTACAGGTATTTGTGTTCAACATGTAAGAAGTAGAAAGTACAGGTATTTGTGTTCAACATGTGAGAAGTAGAAAGTACAGGTATTTGTGTTCAACATGTAAGAAGTAGAAAGTACAGGTTTGTGTTCAACATGTAAGAAGTAGAAAGTACAGGTATTTGTGTTCAACATGTGAGAAGTAGAAAGTACAGGTATTTGTGTTCAAAATGTAAGAAGTAGAAAGTACAGGTATTTGTGTTCAACATGTAAGAAGTAGAAAGTACAGGTATTGTGTTCAACATGTAAGAAGTAGAAAGTACAGGTATTGTGTTCAACATGTAAGAAGTAGAAAGTACAGGTATTTGTGTTCAACATGTAAGAAGTAGAAAGTACAGGTATTTGGGTTCAACATGTGAGAAGTAGAAAGTACAGGTATTTGGGTCAAAGTGTAAGAAGTAGAAAGTACAGGTATTTGTGTTCAAAGTGTAAGAAGTAGAAAGTACAGGTATTTGTGTTCAACATGTAAGAAGTAGAAAGTACAGGTATTTGTGTTCAACATGTAAGAAGTAGAAAGTACAGGTATTTGGGTTCAACATGTGAGAAGTAGAAAGTACAGGTATTTGGGTTCAAAGTGTAAGAAGTAGAAAGTACAGGTATTTGGGTTCAACATGTGAGAAGTAGAAAGTTCAGGTATTTGGGTTCAACATGTAAGAAGTAGAAAGTACAGGTATTTGTGTTCAACATGTAAGAAGTAGAAAGTACAGGTATTTGGGTTCAACATGTGAGAAGTAGAAAGTTCAGGTATTTGGGTTCAACATGTAAGAAGTAGAAAGTACAGGTATTTGGGTTCAAAGTGTAAGAAGTAGAAAGTACAGTTGTTGTGTTCAAAGTGTAAGAAGTAGAAAGTACAGGTATTTGGGTTCAAAGTGTAAGAAGTAGAAAGTACAGGTATTTGTGTTCAACATGTAAGAAGTAGAAAGTACAGGTATTTGGGTTCAACATGTGAGAAGTAGAAAGTTCAGGTATTTGGGTTCAACATGTAAGAAGTAGAAAGTACAGGTATTTGGGTTCAAAGTGTAAGAAGTAGAAAGTACAGGTGTTTGTGTTCAAAGTGTAAGAAGTAGAAAGTACAGGTGTTTGTGTTCAAAGTGTAAGAAGTAGAAAGTACAGGTATTTGTGTTCAAAGTGTAAGAAGTAGAAAGTACAGGTATTTGTGTTCAACATGTAAGAAGTAGAAAGTAGAGGTATTTGGTTCAACATGTGAGAAGTAGAAAGTACAGGTTTGGGTTCAACATGTAAGAAGTAGAAAGTTCAGGTATTTGGGTTCAACATGTAAGAAGTAGAAAGTTCAGGTATTTGGGTTCAACATGTAAGAAGTAGAAAGTTCAGGTATTTGGGTTCAACATGTAAGAAGTAGAAAGTACAGGTATTTGAGTTCAACATGTAAGAAGTAGAAAGTACAGGTATTTGGGTTCAAAGTGTAAGAAGTAGAAAGTACAGGTGTTTGTGTTCAAAGTGTAAGAAGTAGAAAGTACAGGTGTTTGTGTTCAAAGTGTAAGAAGTAGAAAGTACAGGTATTTGGGTTCAAAGTGTAAGAAGTAGAAAGTACAGGTATTGTGTGTTCAACATGTAAGAAGTAGAAAGTACAGGTATTTGTGTTCAACATGTAAGAAGTAGAAAGTACAGGTATTTGTGTTCAACATGTAAGAAGTAGAAAGTACAGGTATTTGTGTTCAAAGTGTAAGAAGTAGAAAGTACAGGTATTGTGTTTCTTACAAGCTGAATTGTCAGGGTGAGTGAAGCAGGCAGGACCCAAATGCAGATTTCACAGAAAATACCTTTAATTAAAGGTTAAATAGTACAAACAGAACACTTCCCGTGAACACAGTCAAAGACAAACAAGGATCTAACAATGACAAAACAAGAGACAGGTGAGGAGGGAGGAGAAAACACAGGTGAACACAATCAGGTAATCAGGCAGGAGGGAACACAGACAGAAAGCAACAGGCAGGACAGGGGGTGAACACTTTCAAAAATAAAAACAGGAAACCAAAGACAGATATAGACAAGACAAAACACAACACAGACAGATCGTGACATGAATAGCGTGTGTTAGCTATCGAACTAGCTATCTCCAAATTGCCTCTCATATTGTAAATGTTATTTAATATTATATAATCCTTATTGATGTACGTCACTAAGGTTTGTGCACTGACAGGCTCACAGTGCCTGAAGATGTTTGTTTGGTTTCCTCTGGGTCGGTTCCTTTATAACTATTCCAGATGTGGAATGTATGATTATATAACTCCACATGTGTGACCTTTCCCAACCTCCTGTTAGAGACCACAGAACAAGGAGAGTGTGCAGAAACACTGGGATGTACACTAATCTGAAAATAATAATACCTTTAAAAAACACACAAAACACCATTAACCCCCACTCTCAGCCTGAACCATTGATACGAGGCAGGATGGATCCATACCGTCCGGATGTCCCAGCAGAATTCCAGACTCATCAGACCAGGCAACATTTTTACAATCTTCTATTCTCCAGTCTTAGTGAACCCGTCCGAACTGTAAACAGGAGGAGGGGTACCCGGGGGGTCTCCTGCTGCTGTAGTCTCAGAGTCCTGTTCCTATCTAACAGGAGGGGTACCCGGGGGGTCTCCTGCTGCTGTAGTCTCAGAGTCCTGTTCCCAGCTAACAGGAGGGGTACCCGGGGGGTCTCCTGCTGCTGTCAGTCTCAGAGTCCTGTCCCAGCTAACAGGAGGGGTACCGGGGGGTCCTGCTGCTGTAGTCTCAGAGTCCTGTTCCCAGCTAACAGGAGGGGTACCCGGGGGTCTCCTGCTGCTGTAGTCTCAGAGTCCTGTTCCTATCTGACAGGAGGGATACCGGGGGGTCTCCTGCTGCTGTAGTCTCAGAGTCCTGTTCCTATCTGACAGGAGGGTACCGGGGGTCTTCTGATACTGTAGCCTCAGAGTCCTGTTCCTATCTGACAGGAGGGGTACCCGGGGGGTCTCCTGCTGCTGTAGCCTCAGAGTCCTTCCTATCTGACAGGAGGGGTACCGGGGGTCTTCTGCTGCTGTAGTCTCAGAGTCCTGTTCCCAGCTAACAGGAGGGGTACCCGGGGGTCTTCTGATACTGTAGCCTCAGAGTCCTGTTCCTATCTGACAGGAGGGGTACCGGGGGGTCTTCTGATACTGTAGCCTCAGAGTCCTGTTCCTATCTGACAGGAGGGGTACCCGGGGGGTCTTCTGATACTGTAGCCTCAGAGTCCTGTTCCTATCTGACAGGAGGGGTACCCGGGGGTCTTCTGATACTGTAGCCTCAGAGTCCTGTTCCTATCTGACAGGAGGGTACCCGGGGGGTCTCTGCTGCTGTAGCCCATCTGCTTCAGGTTGTGGATCAGAGATGGTCTTCTTTAAACCAGTGGTTATTTGAGTTCTTGTTGCCTTTCTATCATCTTGAACCAGTCTGGCCAGTCTCCTCTGACCTCTGGCTCAACAAGGCCTTCTCTCCGAGTCTGCCGCTCACTGGATGCTATAGTCAGTCCAATTAAAAGCGTCCGTGAGGGTCTTAATACGGGAAGATAAACACTTTGACACGCTCAAACCATCGCTCCACTCTTTCTGTTTCGTTTGACCATATTGCAGGAATAAACAAGCAAAACATCCAATATGTCCAGGTGCCGGTAACCTTAAGTGCGATAACGATGCCACTGATGGTTAAGGATATTACGGTGGAAAAATGTTGCAGGATTCAGTATAAATGTGCGGCCACAGAAGGTTTGGCCCCGCCTCTCTTTCCATACAGAACCACAGTGAGCAGGTGAGCCAGGTTCAACAACCACTAACCCCAGAGCACACACCAATAATACGTAGAGAATACACGTCATAAATAGAAAACACATACACCTTAAAGGTGGGGTAGTTAAGTTTGAGAAACCGGCTCTAGATACACTTTTTGTTATATCCATGGAATGCTCTTAACATCCCGATAGCAATGAATATCTGAAGTGTTTTGACAATAAACCCATAAATAAACATCATCTGTGGAAGCTGTAGTACTGTAAAAAGCACGACAATCATCTGAGCCGGCCCGGCTAAAATAACTGGATGGCCTACCTGCCTGTCAGCCTTCCATCTGTGCACAGACTTATCTGGTGCCCTCATGGTCATGTGCGCGTTCATGTGTGTTGGAGGAGGGGCTCTGTAAGGAAGTGGCAGAGTTTTTCCGGCTGTGTATTTTCAAATTCTAGCGATCTCGAGCCGGTTTCTCAAACTTACCTACCCTACCTTTAAATGTGGCTCCTGGATATTACATTATGTTTACCCGTCGTGTCTTTTATCTGAAGGTTCCTGCTCTTCCTGTTCGGGATGATCATCAACACAAGCGACGACATCCTGCGGAAACTACGGAGACCTGGAGGGACCGTTACCGCATCCCCCACGGTCAGAACCAGAACCAGAATCTGAATCAGAACCAGAACTAGAACCAAAACCACAATAAGAACCAGAACCATAATCTGAATTAGAACAACAAACCAGAGTCTGAACCAGGATCAGAATCAGAACCAGTACCAGAACCAGAACCACAATAAGAACCAGAATCAGAATGAGAGCCAGAACTAAAACAGAACCAGGATCAGAATCAAAATCAAAATCTGAACCAGATTCAGAACCTCCTCTCTCTGATGGTTCAGGTGTGTCTCTAACTCTGATGGTTCAGGTGTGTCTCTAACTCTGATGGTTCAGGTGTGTCTCTCACTCTGATGGTTCAGGTGTGTCTCTAACTCTGATGGTTCAGGTGTGTCTCTAACTCTGATGGTTCAGGGTGTCTCTCACTCTGATGGTTCGGTGTGTCTCTAACTCTGATGGTTCAGGTGTGTCTCTAACTCTGATGGTTCAGGTGTGTCTCTAACTCTGATGGTCAGGTGTGTCTCTAACTCTGATGGTTCAGGTGTGTCTCTAACTCTGATGGTTCAGGTGTGTCTCTCACTCTGATGGTTCAGGTGTGTCTCTAACTCTGATGGTTCAGGTGTGTCTCTAACTCTGATGGTTCAGGTGTGTCTCTCACTCTGATGGTTCAGGTGTGTTCTCACTCTGTTTCCTGCCAGGTGGTCTGTTTGAGTTTGTCTCCGGCGCTAACTCCTGGGGAGATCTGGAATGGATCGGGTTCGCCATCGCCGCCGGGTCCTTCCCCGCCTTCGCCTTCGCCTTCTTCACTGTCTGCTCCATCGGGCCCCGGGCCTGCCAGCACCACAGGTACTGCTTCAATACCAGCACCACAGGTACTGGTTCAATATACAGGTACTGGTTCAATATACCAGGTACTGGTTTAATACCAGGTACTGCTTCAATACCAGGTACTGGTTCAATACAGGTACTGGTTCAATATACCAGGTACTGGTTTAATACCAGGTACTGCTTCAATACCAGTACTGGTTCAATACCAGGTACTGCTTTAATACCGGTACTGCTTCAATACCAGGTACTGCTCAATACCAGGTACTGGTTCAATATACCAGGTACTGCTTTAATACCAGGTACTGCTTCAATACCAGGTACTGGTTCAATATACCAGGTACTGGTTTAATACCAGGTACTGCTTCAATACCAGGTACTGGTTCAATACCAGGTACTGCTTTAATACCAGGTACTGCTTCAATACCAGGTACTGCTTCAATACCAGGTACTGGTTCAATATACCAGGTACTGGTTCAATATACCAGGTACTGCTTCAATACCAGGTACTGGTTCAATACCAGGTACTGGTTAATACCAGGTACTGCTTCAATACCAGGTACTGGTTCAATACCAGGTACTGCTTCAATACCAGGTACTGCTTCAATACCAGTAACACAGGTACACTTACTGGTGATATAACTGATGACTTATTGTTGTGTTTTATTTGTTTACTTGTGTATTTTGACTTATATGAATGTGTGTTTGCAGAGATTACCTGAAGAGGTTTGAGGACTACCCTCGCTGCAGGAGAGCGATCATCCCCTTCTCCTCTGAGCTACTCATTACCTTAATGTTCATCTCCTCCTCTCGTATTCCTTCAGACTGAATCATCTCTCTCTGTCTCTTCATCTCCTAATAAATAACAAAGGTGTTTAAAACTTTATAGAAATATATATTTAAACACTGAGAACTCAAACATTTCACATTTTAATGAATCCCTTTCATTTAAATCATCTGTATTCTGTATTATCTTGTAAATATTGAACGATACGTGTGTTTCTCCTGTTGCATCTACAGCTTTAGTCTCAACAAACATATAATAACTCACATGCTATACTCTTATAGATTTACCTTCTTCACTTGCTGCAATAATAAAGTGTAATATGTGACGTTTTTATTGATATTTTACATGATATTCAATACATAAAGAAACCCTGCAGACCAACTGATCCACTGACCCACTGATCCACTGACCAAACTGATCCACTGACCAACTGATCCACTAACCAACGATCCACTGATCCACTGACCAACTGATCCACTGACCACTGACCAACTGATCCACTGACCAACTGATCACTGACCAACTGGTCCACTGACCCACTGACCAACTGATCCACTGATCCATGACCAACTGACCCACTGATCCACTGACCCACTAACCCACTGACCAACTGGTCCACTGACCAATGACCCACTGACCAACTGATCCACTGACCAACTGATCCACTGACCAACTGACCCACTGACCAACTGATCCACTGACAACTGATCCACTGACCAACTGATCCACTGATCCACTGACCAACTGACCCACTGACCAAACTGGTCCACTGACCAACTGATCCACTGACAACTGGTCCACTGACCACTGACCAACTGATCCACTGACCAACTGATCCACTGACCAACTGGTCCACTGACCCACTGATCCACTGACAACTGACCCACTGATCCACTGACCATGACCAAACTGGCCACTGACCAACTGACCACTGACCAACTGATCCACTGACCAACTGATCACTGACCAACTGACCCACTGACCAACTGATCCACTGACCAACTGATCCACTGACCAATGATCCACTGATCCACTGACAACTGACCCACTGACCAACTGGTCCACTGATCCACTAACCCACTGACCCACTGACCCACTGATCCACTGATCCACTGACCCACTGACAACTGGTCACTGACCCACTGATCACTGACCCACTGATCCACTAACCCACTGACCCACTAACCCACTGAGCCACTAACCCACTGATCCACTAACCCACTGACCCACTAACCCACTGATCCACTGACCCACTGATCCACTAACCACTGACCCACTGATCCACTGACCAACTGGTCCACTGATCCACTGACCAACTGGTCCACTGATCCACTGACCAACTGATCCACTGACCACTGATCACTGATCAACTGATCCACTGACCCACTGATCCACTAACCAACTGGTCCACTGATCCACTGACCAACTGATCCACTAACCACTGACCACTGATCCACTGACCAACTGGTCCACTGATCCACTGACCAACTGGTCCACTGATCCACTGACCAACTGATCCACTGATCCACTGACCAACTGGTCCACTGATCCCTGACCAACTGATCCACTGACCCACTGATCACTAACCAACTGGTCCACTGATCCACTGACCAACTGGTCCACTGATCCACTGACCAACTGATCCACTGACCCACTGATCCACTGATCAACTGATCCACTGACCCACTGATCCACTAACCAACTGGTCCACTGATCCACTGACCAACTGATCCACTGACCCACTGATCCACTGATCAACTGATCACTGACCCACTGACCCACTGATCCACTAACCAACTGGTCCACTGATCCACTGACCAACTGATCACTAACCATGACCCACTGATCCACTGACCAACTGGTCCATGATCCACTGACCAACTGATCCACTGACCCACTGATCCACTGATCAACTGATCCACTGACCCACTGATCCACTAACCAACTGGTCCACTGATCCACTGACCAACTGATCCACTAACCCACTGATCCACTGACCAACTGGTCCACTGATCCACTGACCAACTGATCCACTGACCCACTGATCCACTGATCCACTGATCCACTGACCCACTGATCCACTAACCAACTGGTCCACTGATCCACTGACCAACTGATCCACTGACCAACTGGTGCACGACCAACTGACCCACTGATCCACTGATCCACTGACCAACTGATCCACTGACCCACTGACCACTGACCAACTGACCACTGACCAACTGACCCACTGATCCACTGATCCACTGACCCACTGACCAACTGATCCAGACCAACTGATCCACTGACCACTGATCCACTAACCAACTGGTCCACTGACCCACTGACCAACTGGTCATGACCAACTGACCAACTGATCCACTGATCCACTGATCGATTGATCAACTGACCACTGATCCACTGACCCACTGACCAACTGATCCACTGACCAACTGATCCACTGACCCACTGATCCACTAACCAACTGGTCCACTGACCCACTGACCAACTGGTCCACTGACCAACTGACCAACTGGTCCATGACCAACTGACCAACTGATCCACTGATCACTGACCGACTGATCCACTGATCAATGATCCATGATCAATTGATCGACTGTGTAACAGCAGGAATCTGTCTAACCTGTGAATATTTCCATCAGGATGAATCTTGAATGTGTATGTTTTATGCTTATTTTATATTTCTAAAAACACCTGCTCTGCTTCTTTTGTACAAATAATTATATTTAAATAAACCTTTACAGACTGTCACTAATAAAGAACAATACATTTCCATGATTTAAAAATCAACATCTCAGTTCTCCCGTGTCTGATTACATGTGGGTGATTGGGTCTTTTATTATCTGCTTAACATTCAATATTTCACGGAGTAATTCAATAACAAGAGAAAAACAATGATTGTTTAGGTGCACCTATCGTGCTATTTGTAGGCATATATATGGCTCTCAGATACAAATATATAAAAACATGTCTGTGATGTGTTTTGCTCAAAATACAAACAGATCATGCATTTCAGAAATCCCTCCTTTCCCTCTATTCCAGCTGTTTAGAGAAACGCGGATTTTGGGTCCTTAGCTTGAGCGGAGCTAATGCCTGATCAGAATTCTACCGGAGATAAAGTTAAATTCTGCTGTGATAAAACACCATCCTGTTCTAAACCACATCAAGGATTATTCTGAAACAGTATGGAGCTCAAATGCTTTTTCTCTTATGGGTTTATCACAAGGTGAGTTCCTTTTTTATTTCCTGCTTTTTAAACACATGTTAGCTCTGAGTGTTAGCGAGGCTAATGTATGATGATTGATGATTGAAAAGTTTATTAACAGCTTGTATATTGGGTACAGTACAGTACAGCTCAAAACATACAATTGTTAAGGGATGCAGACCAGAGAAAGACTTTCATCTTGTTTACATCAGGGTCCCCCATTTCCAATTCATCATATCATTTAAGACATATAAGACATATTTGACATACAGACTTATTTACAATTTCATTTATTTCGTTCTAATACATCCTAACGGACATTTAAGACAGACAAGTCTACAGATATACAGTTAGTAACAGTCTAAAATGCGAGTATATACATAGATGGGGGGGAAGCTGTCCATTGTACGAACGGTGAGATTTGTACCATTACCGGGGCCAGTTTGCAATGCTCTCCCCCGAAGGTGCTCTTTAAGAGAGTTTTGAAGGTAAGTATAGTTTTACTTTCCTTTATAGTTGTGGTGAGAGCGTTCCACCTGATGTGGCA
>JAAOOA010002630.1:0-37441 GCA_012861695.1 Trematomus loennbergii
GGGAAAGTTAACTCGTGATCTTGAGATAACGACGTTACAAAATGTAATTGCAAGCGTTCAGACTTTGACCGTGAAGCAGAGGCTCCCTGTGAAACTGAAGGGTTAGAGACATGTTTATACAAACAGAGCGAAAAGCAGCATTAACCGTGGAGAACAGGAGCAGGGTTAGGGTTATGAAGAAGAGGAGTGAAGAGATGAAGGCCAATGTGTAAAATAATGTTCACATTCACTCGTTAAATGCATTAGTTCTGGTGTTTGAATTGACTGGAGACCAATCTGAACTGTGAAGCATCCAATACTAAGGTAATGTCTTGTTCAACATATTTTTTTAAATGTTCTTTATGTGAAAAATATATATTTATAAAAAATATATTCAAAAATATATAAATCTAATTGCATTTTTTTGTGACGTTTAATGTCTTATTGTTAATATGTTTGGAAATGTTCTTTAATCCGAACAATCACCAAATGTTAAAAAAAGAATATCCCAAACTTTTTTGTAAGATGTAAAAAAAAATACGTGAAAGAAAGTTTATAACAAAAATATTGTAGAAATTGTCAAAAAATATGTAAAAGTCCAAAAATGTTCAACAGAAATGTCCACCTTTCCAAAAAGACATTTCAATGTGAAAAAATAAAGAAATAAAATATACGTGAAAAAAAGTTTTTCCCAAAAACTTAGAAACATTTTGAAAAATAAATGTAAATGCCACAATTACTTTAATATTTGTTTCAGTTTCAGTTGATATTGAGAAGAGTTCTTGTGTCTTAGATAAACTAAAGTACACCTGGTAGTCGGACCGCAGCAGGTCTACACACATTCACTCAGCAGCAGAAGAAGCTGCTCATGCTGTGAAGCGGCCCCCAGGAAGAGGTTGAAGGAAACCAGGCTCAGGTTCAGGTAACCTCCCCCCCCCCCCCCCGCAGCCCAGCCTTGTACTAACTTGGTCGCCTGGATCGAGGTGGCGTTGGAGGGGGGGGGGCTCTCCGGGTCCGGTCTGAGGGGGGGTGCAGGCGGTCTGAGGCACAGAGACTGGCGCTCTATGCACACGGAGACCCAGGGGGGGAGGGATGTCTGTGAAACTGCAGGAGGGACAACAGGGGCAAGCATTTGTACTCAAGAAGAGACGGAGACCTCCAGACCTGCAAGAGTCCAACATCTAGACCTCCAAACATCTAGACCTCCAGACCTCAAGGAATCAAGACCTCCAGGAATCAAGGCCCCAACATCTAGACCTCCAGACCTCAAGGGAATCAAGACCTCCGGAATCAAGGCCTCCAGGAAATCAAGGCCTCCAAACATCTAGACCTCCAGACCTCAAGGGATCAAGGCCTCCAGGAATAAAGGCCTCCAGACCTCCAGACATCGTGAACGTGTAGACCCAGAAACTCTAGACCACGAGACGAACAAACCTTCAAACTTCCAAACACCCAGACATCAAAAACTGCACATTTCTAGACCTTCCGACCTCCCAACCTCCACAACTGTAACACCTCCAGACCACCAGACATCCAGACCCACCAAACCCCTAAAACCTTGAGACCTTCAAACCAGCAAGTCTCAAGTCAAGTCTCGACAGAAACAAGTCTAGAGTCCCAAATCAAAATTGGACATTCCCAAGTTAGGTTCCAAGATGTACAAGTTCTAAGTCAAGTCCGACTGGCTCTATGACCAGATCCTGACAGAAGGTTTCAAGTCTTACTGGTTTCATCAGGAATGGCCAGTCTAGCTGAATAAAGACATTTAATATTGAAAAACCAAGACAAGCACCCTAAGTGATAAAGCAAGTGCCAAAGAAGCAAGACAAGTCATGAAGCTTAAGTCGAGTCCAAAAAGTTAAGTCTTGAAATGTCCCTTTCAGAGAGTCTGAACCTCAGTCGGACTAGATCACGATCTGGAACAGGAACCCTGAAGTCTGGGTAATCAAAATCCAAGTGATCCTTATTAATGTCCCCGGACAGAGAGTCTAGCGATATGGTTAGAGGCCGTTCCTACACGCTCTTTAGTCCTTCTGTCTATTTTCACAAGCAGATCATTCAATTACTGACATTGCACTCCGTCGATCGACAACAAACTGTCCGCCCAACCCCTTACAGCCAAGTCTGGAATATGATCTGAGACCTATCAGGAAAGATAGGGACCAACATCAAAGATAGGAAAGGATAAAGTCCATCCAAAGACCCATTACTCTCCGTCAAAGACCAAGCAGACCACCAGCAGACCACCAGCAGACCCAGCAGACCACCAGTAGACCACCAGTAGACCACCGGCAGACCACCGCAGACCACCAGCAGACCACCAGCAGACCACCAGCAGACCACCAGTAGACCACCGGCAGACCACCGTCAGGCCACCAGCAGACCACCAGTAGACCACCGGCAGACCAGCAGACCACCAGCAGACCACCAGTAGACCACCAGCAGACCACCAGCAGACCACCAGTAGACCCAGTAGACCCCATGGAGCAGGATCTGCAGATTTAACTGCTGTGGAAATCAAAAACTTTAAAAAAGGTTAGTCAGGATTTCAGATGTCAATGTGACTCTGATTAGAAAGTCATGCATTAGGTACCACATCAGTTTCTGGTTGATGTTACATGGAAAGTCATTCATTTTAAAAATATTAAAACATTGATGTTTTTAAGGACCATGGAGACTGGAGACTGGTTTGAAACCTACGCTCTGAGATGTTCACGGTGAAGGGGCTTCTGGGAATCTGCTGCCCGGCGAATGTCACGCAGACGGTGTGCGCCCCTCCAGGACGGGAACGTAGGTGCAACGGAAAATACTGTCCCCTTGTTCTCCAGCACGATCTCCACCGTGTCCCGCCGGGCGTTTGAGTCGACGATGACGACTCCACGTCTCCGGCTCCGGCGCCTGGGTGGAGAAACAACAAGACTTTAATATGAAGTTCGGGGAGGAAAGGAACTTTTAGGAATCCATTCTGTATAGGGTGTCAGGGAAGTTTCTAAAAAAAAGAAATTAATGAGTTAAACATTTATTTAAAAAAAATTATTTAAAGAAAATTACGTGGAAAAACATCCAAACTTTGCATTGCATTACCCCAACCATGATGAATGGGAGCGCGTTCCAACTATGGTTCCTTCTTCTATTCCCTACGGTATACACCCTAAATCTGGTCCTAGCTGCTCTGGTTACCTGCGGTGTAAATATCGAAGTACGTGGGTTTGTTGGCCACGTTCCCGCTCAGCTGCAGCCCCGGCCCGCGGCCTGGACCCGGCTCGGGTCGCCCAGCGCCTTCGAGACGTTCACCATGAAGGGACTCCGCTCGATGTCCTGCCCGCAAACAGAACCTTGACCTGGACACACAAACACAGAGTAGCATGCTAACAAAGGTATCCCACCTGTGCTGTGACATGACAGGATGTCTGATTACCTAGAAGAGCATCAGGACTGTTTGAGGCATATGATAGCTATGTGATTAACATGATGATTCAGCCTCTATGGAGATAGACATAGTACAAGCATGCTCATTTCTGACGTGGAGCTAATCTGAAGTAAACATTGAATACTGCTTTCTATTCCTCCATCTTGTGACTGTGTAACTCCCTCTCTTGGATATCAGCATGTGAAGGACACTGTTCAGGAACTAGTTGATGCTCTGTATGTGATGACTACTTCCATTCTGGAGAGGATCACAGATACATGGATCCTGAGATTCAGCTCAAGCCGGGGACCAGGGAGATTATTAACATTTTGAAGTATTCAGAAAATGTCTGAATTTTGAGATTTTTGCGAAAAAGTCTGAATTTTGAGATTTTTGCGAAAAAGTCTGAATTTGAGATTTTTGCGAAGTCATATTTTTGAGAAAAGTCAGCATTTTTAGATTTGTGTGTAAAAGTCAGATTTTTGAGATTTTGAGAAAAAGTCAACATTTTTGGATTTTTTTAGATTTGAGGAAAATTCAACATTTTTACATTTTTTAGAAAAAGTCAACATTTTTAGAAAAGTGAGAAGTTTTGCGATTTTGAGAAAAAGACAGAATTTTTAGATTTTGAGAAAAAACAGAATTTTGCGATTTTGAGAAAAAGTCAGAATTTTAGATTATCAGAAAAAGTCAGACCGGTATTCCTCCATGTTGTGACTGTGTAACTCCCTCTCTTGGATATCAGCATGTGAAGGACACTGTTCAGGAACTAGTTGATGCTCTGTATGTGATGACTCCTTCCATTCTGGAGAGGATCACAGATACATGGATCCTGAGGTTGAAGCTCAAGCCGGGGACCAGGGAGAGGTTTCTAACAGTTTCACCTTAAATGCTCACGTTAAAAAACACCTGAACTAAACAAGGCGTTAACCAGATCTGTCCCTTCCTGGTCGATCGTTTTTGGTCTTATTAGATGCAGATTTACTCAGTGTCATTTATTATGCCTTTTTCATGATGAATGACTTCTTTTCCAGAAACCTAAAGGAACACATCAGTAAAATCAAGATTTCAGGCGGAGCTTTTTCAGGATTCCTAGTTGAGGATGGTCCGTTTGAGAGATCTGTCTGTTCATCAACTCTTAGCATCTGTTGACAAAGAACCAGTCCTCCACCCGTCTCTCAGGAAGACCATGAGGATGGTTGAAAGCTCTGATTGCTGTGCTATCTAAGTTTCTTACTTTATGAAGCCCTCCACTTTGGGCAGGTAGACCACCGAGTAGCTCCGGTTCTTGTGTTGTTGGGGATCACTCGGGCCTGAAACACAGAAACCATCTGCTGTACTTCACTGTGTTGGGTTTAAACAAAGAAATTTAACACCAAGAGTAAGGAAATCTGTGTTTGGTAGATTATTTCTTGGTCACATTTTTCATGGGCGCCACCTCATAATGATCCCACATGTTCCTCACAAATGAGGCGCCATTTGAAAGGTAAGAGAACAGGCTTTCCAACGGTATAAGGAAAGGCATGTTTATCGATATAGCACATTTCAATACAAGGCAATTCAAAGTTCTTTCTACTTTCTTGTTGAACTTATCCTTTAGTTATTTCAAGTGTTTCCGCTAAACCAACCCCCCTTTGGAAAATTATAATCTGCAACCCAATAGAAAATTCAACAGATCCTGGCCGTATTTGTGTAGCATATAGCATTAATTAGCTCCCAAACATTCATGTGGCTCGATGGTTTTGGACCCCATCTGTAACCCCAATACACGTAGAGGACTTTAACCACCTGGTGTCAGATGTATTGCCAAGAAGCCTTGTAACAACAAGAAGCAGATTTCCTTACTTTTTGTGTTAAGTTTACATTAAAACAGAGTGTGTTCCCACCTCCTCCGTGTGGCCTTCAGGGTCCTCCACGTAAACCAGGATTTCCCCGAGTCCGGCCTCCACTGTCTCGACCAGGAACTCGGCCGGCTTCAGGACGATGTTCCCGCGCGGCTCCACACCTGAAACACATCAGGAAGTTAGAGAACGTCTCCGGTTCCACGCGATGAAGGCTGACAGCAAGACGTCTTCAAACTAACGGCTATTTAAAGGCAGGGAGGTTTCTGTGAGGACATTTCATTTCAACTTTTTTTTGGACTTTTGCATTTCTTTTTTTACATTTTCAAAAAAATTGTTATAAACTTTCTTTCACGTCTTTTTTTTACATCTTTTTAAAAGTTTTGGATATTCTTTTTTTTACATTTGGTGATTGAAAACATTTCCAAAAAATAAAAAAATATATTTTTTGATTTAAAAAAACAAACAGTGATGCTTCAACGTTATACAATATTATTTTTACCTTTTTATTAATTATTACATTATCAGACACGATTTAATTATTTAAATGTTAAACAACTGTTTCTGTTTAATTGAAGAATAATTAAATAAATGTGATAAACACCAGGTTGGAATGATCGGCAGGAACTTTGTATTTTTTAAGTTTGGTATTTCTAAATTTAGTTGGGAGTGACAAATAAAGTATTATTATTATTATTGATTGTTTTTGGGGTATGAAGCCCTACACAATGTGCTCGGTACAGTTAACGAGGTGGCATTATATATTGTTTGCTTGTGACCAAAACCAATGAGTCTCATATCAAAGATAGTGAACTGATTGCTGATTGGTCGGTTCCTCCTCCTCACCCGGTCCGTAGGCCCTGGCCCTCTTGGGGTGCAGCGTCTTGGCCCTCAGGGGGCGCCAGGCTTCAGTCTGGATTTAGGGAACTGGGACAGGTAGGTCATCACCGAGTGCTCGTCCACGTTAGGGTCCACGATCTCCTCCGGGGCGATCACCTGAACGAGGGACAGGTGAGACAACGAGGGACAGGTGAGACAACGAGGGACAGGTGAGACAACGAGGACAGGTCATTGAAAGGTAAATAAACAGGCTTTCCTTTTATTTTTCATTTTAAATATTCTTAAGTAAATGTGTGCATCATCTGCATAACTATGATATTTTTCTGTTTGTTGTTTGATCAGATATTTATTTATGTAACTGTTTCTGAGCTTATTGTATATCATTGTTGTCCTGCCCCTTTAAGAGGGTGTTGCCTGTTTGTCCTTAAAGGCTTGCCGTAGTTTCCTTGTTTCATGAAAGCCTATGGAGCCCAGCAGGTGTTTTTCCTCTGTGTCCTGCTGAACCCTGAAGGCCTACCTGTCTGTCATCTACCTTCTGTTCAATACTGACCTCAACACCTGTTGGAAACAGCTGGTAATACGTGTGAAAACAGTCAATGGGAAGTCAATGTTAAGTTAGCACGAAAGCTAATCGGTAGTCACATGTGGCAACAGTCAGTCACATCTTGTGAATGGTGGTTTTGTTTGGGAATTCAAATGTAAAGAAAATATAACTGGGTTTTCAATAATTCAGAAAAGTCTTGAATGTTGTTTAAATTCTTCTCTGTTATCTGTTATAGTTAGCATCCTATATCTGACAGTTGTATTATATATTTTTCTTATTTCTTAAAAACCTAAACAGGACTAGGTTTGCAGATTATCTCCAATTAGACATTCAATACTCTCCATACGTCAAAGTTTCTCCACTCCCAGTATCTCTCAGTGAAGACTATTTTTAGTACTTTCTAAAACGCAGACGTCAGACGAACGTTTTCCAGTCTGCGGCTCTCGTTAAATATGAATAATTAAACATCTGTTTTATAATCACTTCATCATCATTACAGAGTTCAACACACGGAAACTCTGACATCTGTAAAGCCGCCCGTCATCGAGTCGTGCTGCCGCTCACTTAAAGAGGCCCTTTATTCCTCTCCTGTAGGTGTTAGTGCATGTTAACGGTCTGCAGAGGCTAGAATCCCAAAGTTCAGGAACATGGTGACATCACTATGGAACACCTGCACTCCAACACATTATACGTGATAGGCTAAAAGGGCGGGACATCTCTAAGCTGGTTGACCAATCACAACAGAGCCGTCCAGCTAACCAATCAGAGCAGCTCTGGTTTCAGACAGAGGCGATGTTTTTAATGCAGATTCAAATGTTAATATCCAACTTTGACGGTTTTTACAGATAAAATTGAGCCTTTGAGCACGAGAGAAATAATCTGGAGAATCTCCTTTTTTTAAACGGAGGGAAAAATAAATGTTTTTTTGTTTTTTAAAGGAATCACTTTTATTCCTTGATTTTTTTAATATAGTTGCCGGCAGATTCCTCTGGGTTTTTAAACATGCTCCATGTTTTGTGTTCTGTTAAAGCGTATAAAGGTCATTCATGTTCTGTATGAGGTCATGTATTAAATGTTAAATAAAGGTTGGTGTTACCTGAGGCACGCCCAGCCAGTCGTCGGCCTGCTGCATGGCCTCCCGGGCGTTCTCCACCGGCTGGCTGGGGTCCCAGTTCTCCCAGTCCGGACAAAGACCTGAACGCACCACGGAGAGCGTTCAATATCATTTCAAACAGACTCACAAACAACTCCAGATCTGAGAGGCTGGAAACTGACTTTCATTGCATCTCTTATTATATCTGGTCCCCTACGTACAGATGTTTCTAACACTGAGACCTGGTCTCCTACGTACAGATGTTTCTAACACTGAGACCTGGTCTCCTACGTACAGATGTTTCTAACACTGAGACCTGGTCTCCTACGTACAGATGTTTCTAACACTGAGACCTGGTCTCCTACATACAGATGTTTCTAACACTGAGACCTGGTCTCCTACGTACAGATGTTTCTCACACTGAGACCTGGTCTCCTACGTACAGATGTTTCTCACACTGAGACCTGGTCTCCTACGTACAGATGTTTCTAACACTGAGACCTGGTCTCCTACATACAGATGTTTCTAACACTGAGACCTGGTCTCCTACATACAGATGTTTCTAACACTGAGACCTGGTCTCCTACGTACAGATGTTTCTCACACTGAGACCTGGTCTCCTACGTACAGATGTTCTCACACTGAGACCTGGTCTCCTACGTACAGATGTTTCTCACACTGAGACCTGGTCTCCTACGTACAGATGTTTCCTAACACTGAGACCTGGTCTCCTACATACAGATGTTTCTAACACTGAGACCTGGTCTCTACGTACAGATGTTTCTAACACTGACCTGGTCTCCTACGTACAGATGTTTCTAACACTGAGACCTGGTCTCCTACGTACAGATGTTTCTAACACTGAGACCTGGTCTCCTACGTACAGATGTTTCTAACACTGAGACCTGGTCTCCTACGTACAGAGTTTCTAACACTGAGACCTGGTCTCCTACGTACAGATGTTCCTAACACTGAGACCTGGTCTCCTACGTACAGATGTTCCTAACACTGAGACCTGGTCTCCTACGTACAGATGTTTCTAACACTGAGACCTGGTCTCCTACGTACAGATGTTTCTAACACTGAGACCTGGTCTCCTACGTACAGATGTTTCTAACACTGAGACCTGGTCTCCTACGTACAGATGTTTCTAACACTGAGACCTGGTCTCCTACGTACAGATGTTCCTAACACTGAGACCTGGTCTCCTACGTACAGATGTTTCTAACACTGAGACCTGGTCTCCTACGTACAGATGTTTCTAACACTGAGACCTGGTCTCCTACCCGGGGCCCAGTTGTACCCGGGGGGTCCATCTCATCTCACCTGGAGCGCAGTGTGCCACCAGCGCCCCCAGGGCCTTGCCGTCCCTCCAGTCGCGGTGGAAGTTGGTGATGGGCAGCTCGGGGACCTTGTTCTGGATCCAGCCCAGCAGACGCTGCTTGGGGGTCAGCTTCTTGGCGTCCTCGTCGTCCTCGTCCTCCACATGGGCATGGAGATGGAGTAGTGCAGGATCAGGGTCCAGATCAGACCCAGGATCAGCTTCAGGTTCCCGTCCACGATGGCCTTCGAGTCTTGGGGGACAGATCAATCAGAGATATGCTGACCTGTGTGCCCCACTTTGTGTTGTGTATGAAGTACTTTAGTCTTTCTTTAGGACAAAGCTGTTCTTAGTTTGTCTTAACTTTGCTCTGTGAGTTAGCTGCTGAGCCTTCTCCTTTCAAATCATTAAACATTATACTAAGTCTGTTTCCTCTCTTATTTTTATATTGTGTTACTTCCCTTTTGCACCCCTAGTTGAGGAGGGAACGTAACAATGTGTTTGATGGATCTATAAACCCCCAGTCCACTGAAACCAGTCCACTGAAACCAGTCCACTGAACCTTTCCACTGAAACCAGTCCACTGAAACCAGTCCACTGAAACCAGTCCACACTGAAACCTGTCCACTGAAACCAGTCCACTGAAACCTGTCCACTGAAACCAGTCCACTGAAACCAGTCCACTGAAACCAGTCCACTGAAACCAGTCCACTGAAACCTGTCCACTGAAACCAGTCCACTGAAACCAGTCCACTGAAACCAGTCCACTGAAACCTGTCCACTGAAACCAGTCCACTGAAACCAGTCCACTGAAACCAGTCCACTGAAACCTTTCCACTGAAACCAGTCCACTGAAACCAGTCCACTGAAACCAGTCCACTGAAACCAGTCCACTGAAACCTTTCCACTGAAACCAGTCCACTGAAACCTTTCCACTGAAACCACTGAAACCAGTCCACTGAAACCAGTCCACTGAAACCAGTCCACTGAAACCTTTCCACTGAAACCAGTCCACTGAAACCTTTCCACTGAAACCACTGAAACCAGTCCACTGAAAACCAGTCCACTGAAACCAGTCCACTGAAACCAGTCCACTGAAACCTTTTCACTGAAAACCACTGAAACCAGTCTACTGAAACCAGTCCACTGAAACCAGTCCACTGAAACCAGTCCACTGAAACCTTCCACTGAAACCAGTCCACTGAAACCTTTCCACTGAAACCACTGAAACCAGTCGACTGAAACCAGTCCACTGAAACCAGTCCACTGAAACCAGTCCACTGAAACCTTTCCACTGAAACCACTGAAACCAGTCTACTGAAACCAGTCCACTGAAACCAGTCACTGAAACCAGTCCACTGAAACCAGTCCACTGAAACCAGTCCACTGAAACCAGTCCACTGAAACCAGTCTACTGAAACCAGTCCACTGAACCAGTCCACTGAAACCAGTCCACTGAAACAGTCTACTGAAACCAGTCCACTGAAACCAGTCCACTGAAACCAGTCCACTGAAACCAGTCCACTTATTTATTTCTCAGCTCATTACAGGATGTACAGACCCTTTAACAAAATAAAACCGCGTTCATATTTTAATGTTGTGTGAAACTTTACTGAGACAATTCTACGCAAACAAACATTTCAATAAAGAAGGATTTCATTTATAAGCCAGGTTTAATTGAAGAATGACTTCCAGCTCCTTACTCTTATAGAACAAATAAAGACACATATTTACGTCAAAATGCACTGGTTTCAGCTTTAAGTTAAATACCTTTAAAGGTAGGGTAGGTAAGTTTGAGAAACAGGCTCAAGATCGCTAGAATTTGAAAATACACAACCGGAGAAAATGTGCCACTTCCTCACAGAGCCCCTCCTCCACACACACACGAACGCGCACATGACCAATGAGGGCACGAGATAAGTTTGTGCACAGATGGAAGGCTGACAGGCAGGTAGGCCATCCAGTTATTTAGCCGGGCCGGCTCAGATGATTGGTCGTGCTTTTTACAGTACTACAGCTTCCACAGATGATATTTATTTATGGATTTGTTGTCAAAGCTCTTCAGAATATTCATTGCTATCTGGATGTTAAGAGCATTCCATGGAATATAAACAACAAGTGTATCTCCAGCCGGTTCTCAAACTTACTACCCCACCTTTAAAGACGTCAATATTCACAAGTCTGTCACTTTCTCTGACGTCTTATAGACCCAACATGTCCTCTGTTTACCAAACTACAACAACCTTAAAGCCTGCGTTTTATTTATATACCCAGAATCCCCTCTGTGGAAACCTTTGACTCTAATTTAAATGTTCACATATCTGAGCGGGAAATTATGCAAATCGCCTCATTAGCATATGTAAACATTACCTGTCAGAAAACTTGTAATATAAAAAATGCTTCTGTTAATGTCATTAATATAGTGAGGGAGTTTCATGGGACATCTGGTAGTTATTTCTTTACCTATTCACCTTCAGTGGACTTATGACTGATGACCGTTTGTTGTGATTTATCAATAAACTGTCAGCCAATCAGAAGCCAGTAAATTAAGCGAAATGTGAAATCATTCGTTCTGCAGCGGTTCGTAATCAGCTGGTTTCGACCCAACTTCCTGTTCTGTTTCACGGAGCTTTTTAAAAACATCTGGCGCCAAAATAAAAGCCTGCTGTAGTGTTTGTGTTTCCAGCTGACAGGAGACACGCTCTAATGTGAAAGTCTCAGAGGACGGTGATGTCATCATCTGCTGCTGCCCCCGGGCCGAGGAATGAGGTCACTTTAAATAGGAAACACATGCACAGACACACACACACGCACGCACACACACACAAAAACCCACACACACACACACACAACACACACACACACACACACACACACACAACAATCCAGGAATCTGAGGGGGGAACTCTGAGCTGTTCATGAACCTTAAAACCTACTCTCAGTGCAATGATCTTTCTTTCTGTTTAACACACACACACACACACACACATACACACACCACACCTACACACACACACCTACACACACACACACACCTACACACACACAAACACACACATTTTCAACATTTCTTTCACCGTGTTTTCATCAATATAACTTGTCATGTCGTTCTTTAAACGGACCAATAAAAACGTCAGAACAGACTAAGGCTTCTGATGGATCGTCCAATCAGGAAGCAGAAAGAATCAGAGGTTCATAAATCTGTGTGTGTGGTGTGTGTGTGTGGTGTGTGTGTGTGTGGTGTGTGTGTGTGTGTGTGTGTGTGTGTGTGTGGTGTGTGTGTGTGTGTGTGTGGTGTGTGTGTGTGTGTGTTGTGTGTGTGTGTGTGTGTGTGTGTGTGTGTGTGTGTGTGTGTGTGTGTGTGTGTGTGAGAGTTGAACACACAGCTCTCTGTTCAGAGACACCGGTCACTGAAGACTCTCTGGCTCCTTCAGCCTTTGTGTTCGTACCATCGCTGAACTTTAACCGACTCTTCAATTTATTTTAAGCATCATTTCATCCCTTTCTTGAACATCTTGATTCAAACTGACGCTTGAAGTTTCAACTCCTGTCCCCCGGTCACTTCAACTAATAAAGTGCTTTTACAAAAATCTCCTTAATGTCTCTCAGGATTTCAGTTTGGACTGAAATGTAACCCCCGAGCTTAGACTACAATTAGCTTTAAGAGTCACTTTAACTCATAGTTATGTCCCCTGGTTCTGGTCCACCATGCTGTGAGGGGTTCTGGCCCACCATGCTGTGAGGGGTTCTGGTCCACCATGCTGTGAGGGGTTCTGGCCCACCATGCTGTGAGGGGTTCTGGCCCACCATGTTGTGAGGGGTTCTGGCCCACCATGCTGTGAGGGGTTCTGGTCCACCATGCTGTGAGGGGTTCTGGCCCACCATGCTGTGAGGGGTTCTGGCCCACCATGCTGTGAGGGGTTCTGGTCCACCATGCTGTGAGGGGTTCTGGTCCACCATGCTGTGAGGGTTCTGGTCCACCATGCTGTGAGAGGTTCTGGTCCACCATGCTGTGAGGGGTTCTGGTCCACCATGCTGTGAGGGGTTCTGGTCCACCATGCTGTGAGGGTTCTGGTCCACCATGCTGTGAGGGGTTCTGGTCCACCATGCTGTGAGGGGTTCTGGCCCACCATGCTGTGAGGGGTTCTGGTCCACCATGCTGTGAGGGGTTCTGGCCCACCATGCTGTGAGGGGTTCTGGCCCACCATGCTGTGAGGGGTTCTGGTCCACCATGCTGTGAGGGGTTCTGGTCCACCATGCTGTGAGGGGTTCTGGTCCACCATGCTGTGAGAGGTTCTGGTCCACCATGCTGTGAGGGGTTCTGGTCCACCATGCTGTGAGGGGTTCTGGTCCACCATGCTGTGAGGGGTTCTGGTCCACCATGCTGTGAGGGGTTCTGGTCCACCATGCTGTGAGGCTGAATGGTTGAAGGAGCTTCCCTCTGATCTCAGGACAGAGAGAGTCTACAGATCGTCCGTCACAGACTGAAGACCTTCCTGTTTCTCTTTTAGAGTTTACAGCTGAGTCAGCAGCTCTGGCTTGTTAGTAGTAAACATATCAGCACTGTTGTTGTTGTTGTTGTTGTTGTTGTCTTTAGTTTGAATCTTCATGGTGTATTGCACTTATTGTACGTCGATGTAAAGCCTCACGATGTTATTTCCCAACATGCTTTAAATGTTCTCTTCAACCACCTTCAGCACCGTCACTTCCACTGATGAACTTCTTAACGTTTCTACACTTTCTATGTTTCCCAGTGTTTGAACCTCAGTCTCCGGTTCAACATTCCTTTTTCTTGACATTAGTGTCAATAAGCACATGTTTCCTGTGAGAAGTCGTTGAATCTTCATGTTAGCGTCGCCCTGAAGAACCAAAGGTCTCGTGGACGGACGAATCGTGCCTTCAGACGTTTTAGAACCCTTATTTCTGCTTCATTTCATTAAGTACGTTTGATTTGTTACAAAGTACGTTTGACTTGTTACAAAGTACGTTTGATTTGTTACAAAGTACGTTTGACTTGTTACAAAGTACGTTTGATTTGTTACAAAGTACGTTTGACTTGTTACAAAGTACGTTTGACTTGTTACAAAGTACGTTTGACTTGTTACAAAGTACGTTTGACTTGTTACAAAGTACTTTTGACTTGTTACAGAGTACATTTGACTTGTTACGAAGTACTTTTGACTTGTTACGAAGTACTTTTGACTTGTTACAAAGTACTTTTGACTTGTTACAGAGTACTTTTGACTTGTTACAAAGTACGTTTGACTTGTTACAAAGTACTTTGACTTGTTACGAAGTACGTTTGACTTGTTACAAAGTACTTTTGACTTGTTACGAAGTACGTTTGACTTGTTACAAAGTACTTTTGACTTGTTACGAAGTACGTTTGACTTGTTACAAAGTACTTTTGACTTGTTACGAAGTACGTTTGACTTGTTACAGAGTACTTTTGACTTGTTACAGAGTACTTTTTATTTGTTAAAGAGTACATTTGACTTGTTACGAAGTACGTTTGACTTGTTACAGAGTACTTTTGACTTGTTACAGAGTACTTTTTATTTGTTAAAGAGTACATTTGACTAGTTGTATTAACTTTGCTGTGATGAACTCCCTGCAGAATGTGCCGTAGTCTCTCAGACCCTGCAGGAGCTTCTCCTCAGAGTCTCCACCCTGATGGGATCAGACGTTCCTGCTCCTCAGGAAGCAGAGATCAGTTCAGAGGAAGCTGAGTGTGTTCGGAGCGACGCTGTAATCCTTCCCAGGAAACAGGAGCTGATCAGCTGACCTCCACTAACTCTCAGTTCCTATCAGAGTCTGACGGTCTGATTTCCCAGAGACAGTCCGGGCAGCAGTTAGAACACAAGACAATACGTTATCAAATACATTTAAATACTAACTGGATGGTAACAAAGAACCTTTACTGCAGCACTGAAGGGACGTCGTAGATAAAACTATCTGTATATACGTTATTAAAATAATGACCAACAATCACAGCTAAAGCATCAGGAAATATAATATAATCATTTGTTATTATTCTGCAGATATTTGTGTACTTTTAGAGATAAACGCAGGGTTTTGACTTGTTTCAAAGTACTTTAGACTTGTTTCAAAGTACTTTAGACTTGTTTCAAAGTACTTTAGACTTGTTTCAAAGTACTTTAGACTTGTCACAGAGTACTTTAGACTTGTCACAGAGTACTTTAGACTTGTTTCAAAGTACTTTAGACTTGTTTCAAAGTACTTTAGACTTGTCACAGAGTACTTTAGACTTGTCACAGAGTACTTTAGACTTGTCACAGAGTACTTTAGACTTGTCACAGAGTACTTTTCCTAAAGTATAGTGTCTGAATATGTCTTCCTCTAATCTTTCTCTGTATTGTGTTTGCATATAAAGGACAGTCCGTTAACCCTTACCCGCTCTATCATATATAATATATAATATATATAAATATGATTGCTGATGAACAGCAGAAAGTCAGATACATAACACTATATGAACGGTGATTTGTGCAGAAACTGAAGCAGGAAGTGTTTACGGAGTCTCTCTGTCTCCATGCAACCAAACAAACAGCTGGAGAACAATGGCGTCCTGATAGAAACGCTGAGGCAGAACATGTGACATTTACAGAGAAACTCTTTGTGAGCTGCAGACAGGAAGAGAGAGGAGAAACTCAGAGACTCAGAGAGACTCAGAGACTCAGAGACTCAGAGAGACTCAGAGAGACTCAGAGACTCAGAGAGACTCAGAGAGACTCAGAGAGACTCAGAGAGACTCAGGGAGACTCAGAGACTCAGAGAAACTCAGAGAGACTCAGAGAGACTCAGAGACTCAGAGACTCAGAGAGACTCAGAGAGACTCAGAGACTCAGAGAAACTTAGAGAGACTCAAAGAAACTCAGAGAGACTCAGAGAGACTCAGAGAGACTCAGAAACTCAGAGAGACTCAGAGAGACTCAGAGAGACTCAGAGAGACTCAGAGACTCAGAGACTCAGAGAGACTCAGAGAGACTCAGAGAGACTCAGGGAGACTCAGAGACTCAGAGAAACTCAGAGAGGCTCAGAGAGACTCAGAGAGACTCAGAGAGACTCAGAGACTCAGAGACTCAGAGAGACTCAGAGAGACTCAGAGACTCAGAGAAACTTAGAGAGACTCAGAGAGACTCAGAGAGACTCAGAGACTCAGATGCCGCGTTTCCACTACACGCCTCGCTCGGCCCCGCTCGGTATGGCTGGGCCTCGTTAGGACTGGCTCACTTTATGGCGCATTTCCATTACAGTTTAGGAATGGGGCAGTATCTATAGTAACGCAGTGTAGGAGGAGCCGTGACGTGATCTTCAGAGGACCCCAGAAAAACAACACAGCCGTTAGCTGTTAGCACACAGAGCTCACAGCTCCTCATATATGTTCAGAAACTCGACAAAAGTTAAACAAGTACAAACCACAGACTGCCTGTGTCATGGTGAATACAGTCGCTGCTTTATTTATGTCTGTATAGGCCGTTGTTGTGAGTGTGGACGGTCGGGGCATATACTGCGTTAGCTTAGCCAATCTCCATTTAGAAAACACGCATTTTAAAAGGTTTTTCCCCTGCCGTCTGTCTGCAGACTTGACAAAGCATTAATTCATGGTTTTTACTAACCGGTATCAGTATGTTGTTACTTCGGCATCATTTTGAAACGTGTATTACAATTAAATCACGGTCAAATATGTCCATCTTGTTGTAGTTGTAGCCCCCTTGCCAGCGACGCTCACTCTAGTTTAGCATACTCAGCCCGACTCAGCCTCGTTGTCTCTGGCCCTGGCCCCACGATTTTATGAGGCCAGAAAAAACTGTGAATTAGGACCCGCCGGCCGGTACTAGGCCAAGTGGAAACGCAACCAAAGACGGGCCGCTGACGTCACAGCCCTCTTAAACCGGGCTGCGGGCTGTAGTGGAAACGCGGCAAGAGAGACTCAGAGAGACTCAGAGAGACTCAGAGACTCAGAGAAACTTAGAGAGACTCAGAGAGACTCAGAGACTCAGAGAAACTTAGAGAGACTCAGAGAGACTCAGAGAAACTCAGAGAAACTCAGAAACTCAGAGAGACTCAGAGAGACTCAGAGAAACTCAGAGGGACTCAGAGAGACTCAGAAACTCAGAGAAACTTAGAGAGACTCAGAGAGACTCAGAGAAACTCAGAGGGACTCAGAGAGACTCAGAAACTCAGAGAAACTCAGAGAGACTCAGAGACTCAGAGAGACTCAGAGAGACTCAGAAACTCAGAGACTCAGAGAAACTCAGAGAGACTCAGAGAAACTCAGAGAGACTCAGAGAGACTCAGAGACTCAGAGAAACTCAGAGAGACTCAGCGAGACTCAGAGACTCAGAGACTCAGAGAGACTCAGTGACTCGGAGACTCAGAGGGACTCAGAGAGACTCAGAGAGACTCAGAAACCCAGAGACTCAGAGGGACTCAGAGAGACTCAGAAACTCAGAGAGACTCAGAGACTCAGAGAGACTCAGAGAAACTCAGAGAGACTCAGAGAGACTCAGAGACTCAGAGAAACTCAGAGAGACTCAGAGAGACTCAGAGACTCAGAGAGACTCAGAGAAACTCAGAGACTCTGAGACTCAGAGGGACTCAGAGAGACTCAGAGAGACTCAGAAACTCAGAGACTCAGAGGGACTCAGAGAGACTCAGAAACTCAGAGAGACTCAGAGACTCAGAGAGACTCAGAGAGACTCAGAAACTCAGAGACTCAGAGGGACTCAGAGAAACTCAGAGAGACTCAGAAACTCAGAGACCAGAGACTCAGAGGGACTCAGAGAGACTCAGAGACTCAGAGACTCAGAGAGACTGAGAGAGACTCAGAGACTCAGAGACTCAGAGGGACTCAGAGAGACTCAGAGACTCAGAAACTCAGAGACTCAGAGAAACTCAGAGAGACTCAGAGAGACTCAGAAACTCAGAGACTCAGAGAAATTCAGAGAGACTCAGAGAGACTCAGAGAAACTCAGAGAGACTCAGAGAGACTCAGAGAGACTCAGAGACTCAGAGACTCAGAGGGACTCAGAGAGACTCAGAGACTCAGAGAGACTCAGAAACTCAGAGACTCAGAGAAACTCAGAGAGACTCAGAAACTCAGAGACTCTGAGACTCAGAGGGACTCAGAGAGACTCAGAAGACTCAGAAACTCAGAGACTCAGAGGGACTCAGAGGGACTCAGAGAGACTCAGAGACTCAGAGAGACTCAGAGACTCAGAGAGACTCAGAAACTCAGAGACTCAGAGGGACTCAGAGAGACTCAGAGACTCAGAGAGACTCAGAGACTCAGAGACTCAGAGAGACTCAGAGACTCAGAGAGACTCAGAGGGACTCAGAGAGACTCAGAGAGACTCAGAGACTCAGAGAGACTCAGAGACTCAGAGACTCAGAGACTCAGAGAGACTCAGAGGGACTCAGAGAGACTCAGAGAGACTCAGAGAGACTCAGAGACTCAGAGACTAGAGACTCAGAGAGACTCAGAGGGACTCAGAGAGACTCAGAGAGACTCAGAGACTCAGAGACTCAGAGAGACTCAGAGGGACTCAGAGAGACTCAGAGAGACTCAGAAACTCAGAGACTCAGAGAGACTCAGAGAGACTCAGAGGGACTCAGAGAAACTCAGAGAGACTCAGAGAGACTCAGAGAGACTCAGAGACTCAGAGACTCAGAGACTCAGAGACTCAGAGAGACTCAGAGACTCAGAGAGACTCAGAGACTCAGAGACTCAGAGACTCAGAGAGACTCAGAGGGACTCAGAGAGACTCAGAGAGACTCAGAGACTCAGAGACTCAGAGACTCAGAGAGACTCAGAGGGACTCAGAGAGACTCAGAGAGACTCAGAGACTCAGAGACTCAGAGAGACTCAGAGGGACTCAGAGAGACTCAGAGAGACTCAGAAACTCAGAGACTCAGAGAGACTCAGAGAGACTCAGAGACTCAGAGACTCAGAGACTCAGAGAGACTCAGAGGGACTCAGAGAGACTCAGAGAGACTCAGAGACTCAGAGACTCAGAGAGACTCAGAGGGACTCAGAGAGACTCAGAGAGACTCAGAAACTCAGAGACTCAGAGAGACTCAGAGAGACTCAGAGGGACTCAGAGAAACTCAGAGAGACTCAGAGAGACTCAGAGAGACTCAGAGACTCAGAGACTCAGAGACTCAGAGACTCAGAGACTCAGAGAGACTCAGAGACTCAGAGAGACTCAGAGACTCAGAGACTCAGAGACTCAGAGAGACTCAGAGGGACTCAGAGAGACTCAGAGAGACTCAAGAGACTCAGAGACTCAGAGACTCAGAGACTCAGAGAGACTCAGAGGGACTCAGAGAGACTCAGAGAGACTCAGAGAGACTCAGAGAGACTCAGAGAGACTCAGAGACTCAGAGACTCAGAGACTCAGAGAGACTCAGAGAAACTCAGAGAGACTCAGAGAGACTCAGAGACTCAGAGACTCAGAGAGACTCAGAGGGACTCAGAGAGACTCAGAGAGACTCAGAACTCAGAGACTCAGAGAGACTCAGAGAGACTCAGAGAGACTCAGAAACTCAGAGACTCAGAGAGACTCAGAGACTCAGAGAGACTCAGAGACTGATTATTCAAAGCGTTTGGACGTCTAAATGTAAAATGAACTATGGCGGTGTTCCCTTCTCTTAATCTGAGCTATGGATCCTCGGGAAGCAGAGGCAATGGAAAGGTTCATATTTAAATATATATATATATATATTATATACTATTAAAAATGTAAACAAATTCAAATTTACAAAACTTACAAAATGTATAATATGTTTAAAAAATATATATACATTGTTTCATTTTTTTTTATGTCTGTTGAAGCTCTGGTTAGGAGCCGAGTGTCCTCAGATCAACTTCAGTATTTACAACAAATGTATACTACACTACAACAGGGTTCACTCACACACACACACAACCACACACACACAACCACACACACACACACCACACACACACAACCACACACAAACACAACCACACACACACACACAACCACACACACACACACACACACACACACACACACACACAACCACACACAAACACAACCACAACCACACACACACAACCACCACACACACACACAACCACACCACACACACACCAACCCACAACAACACAACCACAACCACACCACACAACCACACACACACACACACACCACACACACACACACAACCACACACACACACAAACCACACACAAACACAACCACACACACACTACACACATACACACACACACACACACACACACACAACCACACACACACACACACCACACACACACACACACAACCACACACACACAAACACACCACACAACCACACACACACACACACACACACATACACACACACACACACCACACACACACACAACCCAACACACACACACACACACACACACAACCACCACACACACACACAACCACACACACACACAACCACACACACCAAACACCACACACACAACCCACAACACAACCAACACACACACCAAACCAACACACACACACAACACACACACAACCACACACACACACAACCACACACAAACACAACACACACACACACACAACCACACACCACACACACACACATACACACACACACACACACACATACACACAGGGGGACAGCAGCTGCACATGTGGTGTGTGTTTGGTTGTTTATCCTGACAGATCCCCAACAAAGTCCCAGAGCTATTTAAAGACACACACACACACACACACACACCACACACACCACCACACACACCACACACACACCTGTGGCTTATAAAAACCTGAAGTGTGCATTTCCAGCCAACAGCTGGAGGTCCAATCCTCAAGAGAAACCACACACACACACACAACACACACACACACACACACACAACACACACACACACACACACACACACACACACACACACACACACACACACACACACACACACACACATGATGGCTTATGTTAAGTTTTAACGTAGTAAAACTAATATTAATATTATATGTATTATTTTTCAATATTTATTTTGCATTTTATTACATTTAATAACTTTTTTATTAATGTAACTTTTTTCGGTCTATGGTTGGTTCTATAAATTCTCTTAAATGATCGACGCACACAAAGACTGGAGGAATGCATCACCTATGCAATATGTCAAAGAAAACTATTAAGAAACTGAAAACTAACATTTCATTTGAAAGTAAAGAAAAAATATAAAAATTAAAATGTATTTATTTGCTGAATGTAGTTTTTCCCCTTCGTCACAGAAACGTGCAGTGTGTTGTGATGGAAACTATATTTATTTGTTATTACATGTATTTGTATTTCTTAAAGACTAACCAGGGACGAAGACTCCTTTATATTTAATTATACATCTTGTATCTTATTTAGATGTGTATCTAAAATAAATAATAAAATATATTTAGTTAAACTGTAACATAGCTTCATCTCTCAGAGAAAAGTTCTTCTGACTCTGATTTCATTTAGAAATGTTCCACATATTTTTCATTAAGTATACTAAGTATATAGAGTATTAGGAAATGTACTAAAGTACTTTGTGGTAAACTGTACTTAGTTTGAAAGAGTTTAGTGAAGAGTCCAGCTGCCACTGACACACTGCAGAACAACTGTGACGACAGCTGACACACACACACACACACACACACACACACACACACACACACACACACAGACACACACACACACACACGCACGCACGCACACACACACAGACACGCACACGCACACACACACACCCACACACACGCACACACACACACACACACACAGACGCACGCACACACAGACGCACGCACACACACACACACACACACACACACACACACACACACACACACAGACGCACGCACCACGCACACACACACACACACACACACACACACACACACACAACACACACAGACAACACCACACACACACCACACAACACACACACACACACACACACAGACACACACACACAACACACACCACACACACACACACAACACACGCACACAACACAACACACACACACACACACACACACACACCACACACACACACAGACAACATACACGACAGACACACACACACACACACACACACACACACACACACACACACACACACACACACACACACGGCTCTTTGTTGACAGTCAGCTGCTTCTCACTGGTTTCAGAGCTGAAGCTGAACAACATGAAGAAGAACCTGGTGATGTCATAGTGAGGTCAAGTGATGTCATAGTGAGGTCACAGTGATGTCATAGTGAGGGGATTGGACGGTGCATTGTGGGAATAAAGGATATTTCCAGTGTGACTGCTGTTCGTTTCTCTGTGAGACTCCAACACACAGTCAGTTCCTCCAGACGACTGTCTCCCTGTTGACCTCTGACCTCTGACCTCTGACCTCTGACCTCCACGTGAGGCTCAGTCCTGTTCTGTTGGCAGAGGTTTGGACTCATTTCAAGTGAAAACACCTCGTTTTCATTATTCTTAACTTGTTTTTGGAGCAGCATTTTCTGCAGTGCAGTCCTCACACTGCTTGTGCGTCGCAGTTTAAAGCTGTATTAAATAATCACTAAAAACCAGTGAGAGATGTTGAAGCTGAGCCTGAAGGAGGTCAGAGGTCAGCTGGGGGGGCAGTGGGGGCAGAAAAAGCCTCACTTTGAAACCTAAAGGACTTTGAGACGTCTTTAAGTGCACTTCCCGACAGGACATCGAGACATAAGTGGTACCAATGGATTCAATAGGATCTGTGGTTTCATACGATGACAGAGAGTTCACTTTAACTTAAGAAATGAGTCCGCGGCAGCATTTTGAAAACAGCTATACCTGCTGTTTGCTATCGAGCGATGACAATCAATAGCTTTATTCTGAAAGGTTCATCTCTGCGCGCACGCTGCTTATATTATTATTATTATGACTTTGTACTCCATAATAATACGGGTGTAGTCGTGTGTTTCAGGGTCTAAGTTGCTTTTGTTTGTTTGTTTCTACTCTCCTGGAGCACTTAAAGAAGGGAAATGTTAGTTTGGTGACCTGTGTGTGTGTGTTGTGGTGTGTATGTGTGTGTGTGTGTGTGTGTGTGTGTGTGTGTGTGTGTTGTGTGTGTGTGTGTGTGTGTGTGTGTGTGTGTGTGTGTGTGTGTGTGTGTGTGTGTGTGGTGGGGTGTGTGTGTGAGAGGGGGGGCTTCATTCCTGCGCGCTGACTGCTAACACATGGAAAGCATTAGAGGGGGGGGGGACACACATTCAGAGCTGATCTGTTTTATTCACATTTCACTGAGACTCAGAAGATGTGAGGACACGGGAGGTTTAGGAGGAGATGCTATCATGCTAACATGCTAACAGCAGGGAAACTGCCCCACACCAGTTCAGAACTATAAAAACCACCCAGTAAACTCCATGAGCTCCAGTTTGTACTCTGCTATGTGAGGGTTAGCATACTGGTTTCTGACAGGGAGGAAACAGCTCATCATTCTCTACATCTGTATATCAGTGCTTCTGTGGAGACGTCTCAATCATTCAGGTTTACTGAACGGAGCATGAACACACCATCATTTAAAGCCTATGGGACAATCAATGATCTGCAGCTACCAGCTACCAGCTAACATCTAATACCAGCTAACATCTAATACCAGCTAACAGCTAGCAGCTAACAGCTAACATCTAATACCAGCTAACAGCTAACAGCTAGCAGCTAACAGCTAACAGCTACCAGCTACAGCTAACATCTAATACCAGCTAACATCTAATACCAGCTACCAGCTAACATCTAATACCAGCTAACAGCTAACAGCTAACATCTAATACCATAACAGCTAGCAGCTAAACATCTAATACCAGCTACCAGCTAACATCTAATACCAGCTACAGCTAACATCTAATACCAGCTAACAGCTAACAGCTAACATCTAATACCAGCTAACAGCTAGCAGCTAGCAGCTAACAGCTAGCAGCTTGTCTCCACACTGGAAAAAATGCTGCTCCAAAAAACAAGTAAAAAAAAGAATGAAATCGAGGTGTTTCATTTGAAATAAGTACAACATCTGCCAATAGAACAAGTGAACATTTGCTTTGTAAGATTCCTTGAGATAAGAAGGGATATTTAGATAAATCTCATCTTGTAATTATCAGCAGAACTCATTTTGAACTATTTTCCCAGAATCAGGAGATGTTGTGTTTCAATATAATCCTCAAATGCTCAAACGTTTTCTGTTTTCAAGATGAAGCATTGTCTAAAAACAAGAGCCTCTATCTCACTGCAGTGTTACTTCTGAAGTCATTGTGTCCTCTATCAGGTGGAGAGACACGTTCTGACTGGATATTAGACACAGATACTGGGCGGATTTAGAGTGTTTGTCGTGTAGACTCATGTTCTGGACCTGTGTGTTGACATCTCTGTCCGGGACCCAAATGTCTGTAAATATCATCGCTCACTAATAGAATCCACCGGTGGAGCAACACAGTCTCACGGCATTTCATGTATAGTCACGAAATTAATCTATTGATTCGTGTTCACCAACACCATTTTCCCATTTGTTCGTGTCACACAGAACGATTTTAAAAGCAATGTAAATAATAACAAATTAGAAGGAAAAACCATTTAAAAAAATAGCAGATTTAAGTATTCTGACACAGAACGATTTTAGAAGCAATGTATTTCTATTGGTAGTATGTTTTGTGCCTGCACCAAATATAACACATTAGAAGGAAAAACAGATGACATGAAATCCAGACGTCAGTATTCTGAGCTCTGAGACATTTCTTTTCCTCACTGACGGCAAAAAAACTCAGACATTATACAATTTAAAATCAAAGTGATAGGGTTAGGCTTAGGGTAAGATATTGAGTAAGAACATGTTTTTATGAACCACACAGCTTCTGGTCTTCCAAGACCCGACCGGACAGAAAGACGTGTTGCAGGCACGAAACATACTACCAATAGAAATACATTGCTTTTCAAATCGTTCTGTGTGACACGAAAAAAATGTGAAAATCGTGTTGGTGAACACGAATCAATAGATTAAATTGATTTCGTGACTGTTATAAATGGCGTGAGACTGGGTTGGGTGGAGGAGTTCAGGGTTAAACTAAAGCTGCAGAAAGTGACTAAGAAATCTCCAAACATGAGCGACACGACCAACAAGGACTGAACAGCAAACTGTAGTAATATATCTACAGTAAACAATAGCTTTCTACAGTGCATGAAGCTGCAGAGTGACTCTGTGCACGTCTGCAGAATGCACGTGCGTAATAACTTAATAATAGTAATAGTAATAAATGAGACGAAACGGTCGAATAAATGTCAGATTCTGAGCCTCGATGAGAGCGAGACGCTTGGAGATCATCATCATGCCAACAGACAACAACAGATGGCTAACCCTCCAGAATAAAAGCCCAGGCAGCGTGAACGTTTCAGTGAACTGAGCTGAACTGAGCTGAACCAGTTTAACGGGAATCTAACGTGTCAATGTTTCTATGAATTTACGTTTCTGGGCTAGAAGGAGATCAAAAGGTATTTTGGATCAAATAACAAACAGTCAACAACAGATGGCTCACCTCCAGAATAAAAGGGTCTGTAAAATAATGCGTGAGTATTTCCTGAGTGAGTTCAGAGTCTCTCTCTGCTCTCAGTCTATTTCCAGCAGCTGTCTGTGTGAGGCTCCGCAGAGACAGCTGTCCAGCCATCAATCAGCACCACACACACACACACACACACACACACACACACAACCACACACACACACCACACACACACACACACACACACACACACCACACACACACACACACACACACACACACACACACACATAGAGACCACCCCCCCAACAAAGGCCTCCCAGTCCCTCCACACTCACAACATGCTGTTTCTGTAGAGCTTCAGAAACGCTGCAACTTCTGTTCCATTTCCTGCAGAAAACTACAACTAACACACTTCCTGCTTCCTAACACCACTTCCTGCTTCCTAACACCACTTCCTGCTTCCTAACACACTTCCTGCTTCCTAACACACTTCCTGCTTCCTAACACACTTCCTGCTTCCTAACACACTTCCTGCTTCCTAACACCACTTCCTGCTTCCTAACAACACTTCCTACTTCCTAACACACTTATTGCTTCCTAACACACTTCCTACTTCCTAACAACACTTCCTGCTTCCTAACACACTTCCTACTTCCTAACACACTTCCTGCTTCCTAACACACTTCCTGCTTCCTAACACACTTCCTGCTTCCTAACACCACTTCCTGCTTCCTAACAACACTTCCTACTTCCTAACAACACTTCCTGCTTCCTAACACACTTCCTACTTCCTAACACACTTCCTACTTCCTAACAACACTTCCTACTTCCTAACACACTTCCTACTTCCTAACAACACTTCCTACTTCCTAACACACTTCCTACTTCCTAACAACACTTCCCAAACTTGTTTCAGGGCTTAATTGAGTTGAAGTGTAGATGTCCCAAAGGTAGAAACCCCTCAGAGGAGATGAAAGGATAACCAGATGTTTAAAGCTGCCAGACCTCAAAGTGCAGACTCTTCTCAGGGTTTATAAGGACTCTCTTAGGCTAGGAGTTTATTAAGAGGGACTCACCGATGGACACCAGGCGGATGTGCTCCCTCTCCAGGAACTCCAGCGCCACGGACACGTTCTCCAGCTTTCATCTGTCTGAAGTTGGGCCTCAGATGGTACTTCCTGTACATCTTCTTCTGGCTCAGGACCTCCAGCAGGCCGATGAGCTTCAGGCCGTCGGTCAGGTCCTTCTGCAGGTCCACCATCCTCTTGTTGACCACCTTCAGGTGCTCGTTGCACCAGCGCGTGAAGGTGTTCTGCTGGATCTTCTTCCATGGGAGCGTCCTCCGCCAGGTCCTTCTCTGTGGCCGGAAGATCCTCCTCCTCCTCCGCCGTGAGGTCAGGGAAGAACTGGGGAGGCAGCGGAGGCTCCAGGAAGCCGCTGTTAGCCATCATGGTGCTGAGAGAGAAGGAACGTTACCTCGAGTTAATCCAGGAGCGTTACCTCCTGAGAGAGAGACCAGGAGCGTTACCTCAGGAGCGTTACCTCCAGAGAGAGAGACCAGGAGCGTTACCTCAGGAGCGTTACCTCCAGAGAGAGAAACCCGTTACCTCCTGAGAGAGACCAGGAGCGTTACCTCCTGAGAGAGAGACAGGAGCGTTACCTCCTGAGAGAGAGCCAGGAGCGTTACCTCAGAGAGACCAGGAGCGTTACCTCCTGAGAGAGACCAGGAGCGTTACCTCCTGAGAGAGAGACCAGGAGCGTTACCTCCTGAGAGAGAGATCAGGAGCGTTACCTCCTGAGAGAGAGACCAGGAGCGTTACCTCCTGAGGAGCGTTACCAGGAGCGTTACCTCCTGAGAGAGAGACCAGGAGCGTTACCTCCAGAGAGAGAGACCAGGAGCGTTACCTCAGGAGCGTTACCTCCAGACAGTTAATCCAGAGTCATGAGCCCCTGCTGGACTGGGAGGAGAGGAGAGATTGAGAGGATGATTAGTTAAAGAAACTTTCTTAAAAAACCTGTAAGAGATTTTTTTCTCAAACAAGGTGCAGAATTCACATGTTGCTCATTACTCTATAAAGCCCTCTGAGGTTGTTGAAGGGTAGAAACAGGAGATGTGTGATCAGTACGTATAATGAATAGGTTTGGTGAGGACGTGCTGGATGGGGAGGGGGACAGATCAGAGAATCAGAATCAGGATGGACTTGATCTCAGATTCAGACTCATGGACTCTGCTCTGGTTCAGACTCGTGGACTCTGCTCTGGTTCTGACTCATGGACTCTGCTCTGGTTCTGACTCGTGGACTCTGCTCTAGTTCAGACTCGTGGACTCTGCTCTGGTTCAGACTCGTGGACTCTGCTCTGGTTCTGACTCGTGGACTCTGCTCTGGTTCTGACTCGTGGACTCTGCTCTGGTTCAGACTCGTGGACTCTGCTCTGGTTCAGACTCGTGGACTCTGCTCTGGTTCAGACTCGTGGACTCTGCTCTGGTTCTGATCGTGGACTCTGCTCTGGTTCTGACTCGTGGACTCGCTCTGGTTCTGACTCGTGGACTCTGCTCTGGTTCAGACTCGTGGACTCTGCTCTGGTTCAGACTCGTGGACTCTGCTCTGGTTCAGACTCATGGACTCTGCTCTGGTTCAGACTCGTGGACTCTGCTCTGGTTCAGACTCGTGGACTCTGCTCTGGTTCTGACTCGTGGACTCTGCTCTGGTTCAGACTTGTGGACTCTGCTCTGGTTCTGACTCGTGGACTCTGCTCTGGTTCTGACTCTGCTCTGGTTCAGACTCTGCTCTGGTTCAGACTCGTGGACTCTGCTCTGGTTCAGACTCATGGACTCTGCTCTGGTTCAAACTCATGGACTCTGCTCTGGTTCTGACTCGTGGACTCTGCTCTGGTTCAGACTTGTGGACTCTGCTCTGGTTCTGACTCGTGGACTCTGCTCTGGTTCTGACTCTGCTCTGGTTCTGACTCATGGACTCTGCTCTGGTTCTGACTCGTGGACTCTGCTCTGGTTCTGACCGTGGACTCTGCTCTGGTTCTGACTCGTGGACTCTGCTCTGGTTCAGACTCATGGACTCTGCTCTGGTCTGACTCGTGGACTCTGTTCTGGTTCTGACTCGTGGACTCTGCTCTGGTTCAGACTCGTGGACTCTGCTCTGGTTCTGACTCGTGGACTCTGCTCTGGTTCAGACTTGTGGACTCTGCTCTGGTTCTGACTCGTGGACTCTGCTCTGGTTCTGACTCTGCTCTGGTTCAGACTCTGCTCTGGTTCAGACTCGTGGACTCTGCTCTGGTCAGACTCATGGACTCTGCTCTGGTTCAAACTCATGGACTCTGCTCTGGTTCTGACTCGTGGACTCTGCTCTGGTTCAGACTGTGGACTCTGCTCTGGTTCTGACTCGTGGACTCTGCTCTGGTTCTGACTCTGCTCTGGTTCTGACTCATGGACTCTGCTCTGGTTCTGACTCGTGGACTCTGCTCTGGTTCTGACTCGTGGACTCTGCTCTGGTTCTGACTCGTGGACTCTGCTCTGGTTCAGACTCATGGACTCTGCTCTGGTTCTGACTCGTGGACTCTGTTCTGGTTCTGACTCGTGGACTCTGCTCTGGTTCAGACTCGTGGACTCTGCTTGGTTCTGACTCGTGGACTCTGCTCTGGTTCTGCTGGAGCAGACAGAAACAGCAGGTTTCTCTAAAGACATGATACTGTGGTGCTGATGTGGTTTATAAGAGGAGTGAGAGGGTTCAGACAAAACCTGAACAACATC
Source organism: Trematomus loennbergii (assembly GCA_012861695.1). Classification (NCBI taxonomy): domain Eukaryota; kingdom Metazoa; phylum Chordata; class Actinopteri; order Perciformes; family Nototheniidae; genus Trematomus; species Trematomus loennbergii. The sequence continues at coordinate 29,355 of JAAOOA010002630.1, forward strand.
AGGACACCCGCTGGAAGGGAAGGTCAACATGTTAATGAAAATATTTGTATAAACTATTTAACATTAAAAAGAAAAAAGACGAAGTATTTACACCAAATGTAAATATACAAAAGAAATGTGTTTTAAGTGGAAGAGATGTGTCATATCTCCAGAGAGCTGGACATGGCTCAGTCATACTACACAGACTGTACTTTCATATAGACTGCACTGGGAGATCCAGGTTTCATGTAAATAATCTGCTATATCTTAACGTTTAGTCCTTTTTGTATATTTACATTTGGTGTAAATTCTTGTCTTTATTCCTTTGTAATGCTAAATAGCTTTTTATCATTTGTTTGGTTGTTCTTCTTACTTATAATCTCCTTTAACTGTTTTATGTGTGAACCAGATTCATGTGTGAACTTGCTGATCAACCTGATTCTGATCCAGACACAAAAACAACGTTAGTCTAAAATCTGAAGGCATTATAGTTTTTTTTAATATGTTACAGAATCAGCTGCAGAATGCTAAATAGCTTTTTATCATTTATTTGAATCATTTTTTGGTTGTTTTTCTCACTTTGAATCTCCTTTAACTCGGTTATGTACAGTATGCACCAGATGATGTGTGAACTTGGTGATCAACCTGATTGAGACACACTGACACAAAGGCAACGTTAGTCTAAAATCTGAAAGCATGAGTTAGTTTGAGTTCATATGTTACCTGTAGAATCAGCTGTAGATGAAAGTATTAATCCATCCCCTCCTCTCAGACCTTGACAGAAACTCTAGATCCAGTCTGAGATCCTCCAGATCCGGGCTGATAGAGTGAAGTTTCTCCGGGGAAAAGAGAGTTATTTCCTCCGGAGCGACGCGCAGCTGAGTCCGGGAAAAGACGCTCCTCGGCGGCTACAGAGGGAGGGTGAGGGTCCTGGTCCTGGAGGTTTAAACAGCTCTTCGTCACTGCGCTGGACTCCCAGGAATCTCCCCCTCCGTGACCATATAGATCCACAGGCTGCCGCTGATTGGCTGCTGGCCGAAAGGGGGCGGGGCTTACGGGGAGGGCTCCGGGGCCACCGTGACACACCGGGTATTTTTAGAGGCTCCAAACCGGGGAGAGACACCGGGGGCCCCCGTTAGTGGAGAGCCATCTGAGGGCAGCCAATCAGAGTGGGGAATGTGGGGCTGATAAGAGGAAATGTGGAAAAGACTTGGAGAAATTCTAAACAAATGTAAAAAAAAACAGGGAAAAAGTTGTAAGAAAAAATGTGAGAAAAAAATGAGAAAATAAATGATATATAAGATTTTTTTTAAATTGAAAAATATGTGAATATACAGTATGTTTAAAAAATCGTAGGGAATGTTTAATAAGAAATGTGAGAAGTATGAAACCTTTTTTGAAAAATGTGTGAATATATTGAGAAATATGTAATAAATGTCTATGAAAAACAATGTTTCTGTAAAATTTGAGTATATTCTGGAGTATTTCTTAACATTTTTGTGAAAAAATGGAAAAATGTGTGAATTTTTTTATTTTTTACATTAACACATTTGCAATTGAATTTGACGAAAAATAGATTCTGTGGGAAATGTGTAAACAATTGGTAAAGAAAAAAATACAATTTGTTAAAATATGTGAAAAAACCAAACTGTCTCAAAAGGCCACAACAAAGAGGAGACACACCACATCAAGGTTAACAAAAGATGTTTATTCAACCAAATTAATTTAGGTAAAGCATGAGGTGGACGTCAGTGGTATCAGTAATGCAGGGTGAGGGTTTGCATGGACGTGTATCTGTGAGGGTGTCAAACAGCATACTCAACAGAACCGGGTGGCTGTAGGAGAAAGCAGAGAGAGACAGAGAGGAGCAGAGAGGAGCAGAGGGGAGCAGAGAGGAGCAGAGAGAGACAGAGAGGAGCAGAGAGGAGCAGAGAGGAGCAGAGAGGAGCAGAGAGAGACAGAGAGGAGCAGAGAGGAGCAGAGAGGAGCAGAGAGGAGCAGAGAGGAGCAGAGGGAGCAGAGAGGAGCAGAGAGGAGCAAAGAGAGACAGAGGAGGAGCAGAGAGGAGCAGAGAGGAGCAGAGGGGAGCAGAGAGGAGCAGAGAGGAGCAGAGAGGAGCAGAGAGGAGCAGAGGGGAGCGAGGAGAGCAGAGAGGAGCAGAGAGGAGCAGAGAGGAGCAGAGAGAGCAGAGAGAGACAGAGAGGAGCAGAGAGGAGCGAAGGAGCAGAGGGGAGCAGAGAGGAGCAGAGGGGAGCAGAGAGGAGCAGAGAGGAGCAGAGAGGAGCAGAGAGAGACAGAGAGGAGCAGAGAGAGACAGAGAGGAGCAGAGAGAGACAGAGAGGAGCAGAGGGAGCAGAGAGGAGCAGAGAGGAGCAGAGAGAGACAGAGAGGAGCAGAGAGGAGCAGAGAGAGACAGAGAGGAGCAGAGAGGAGCAGAGAGGAGCAGAGAGGAGCAGCAGAGGAGAGAGAGAGGACAGAGAGGAGCAGAGAGGAGCAGAGAGGAGCAGAGAGGAGCAGAGGAGACAGAGAGGAGCAGAGAGAGACAGAGAGGAGCAGAGAGGAGCAGAGAGGAGCAGAGAGAGACAGAGAGGAGCAGAGAGAGCAGAGGGAGACAGAGAGGAGCAGAGAGGAGCAGAGGGAGCAGAGAGAGCAGAGAGGAGCAGAGAGGAGCAGAGAGAGACAGAGAGGAGCAGAGAGAGACAGAGAGGAGCAGAGAGGAGCAGAGAGGAGCAGAGAGGAGCAGAGAGGCAGAGAGGAGCAGAGAGAGGACAGAGAGGAGCAGAGAGGAGCAGAGGGGAGCAGAGAGAGACAGAGAGGAGCAGAGAGGAGCAGAGGGAGCAGAGAGGGCAGAGAGGAGCAGAGAGGAGCAGAGAGGAGCAGAGAGGAGCAGAGAGGAGCAGAGAGAGACAGAGAGGAGCAGAGAGGAGCAGAGAGGAGCAGAGAGGAGCGAGGGGAGCAGAGAGTTCTTCGGTGGCTCACTCTCAACCAACCCATCCTGGAGAACCGCTAACTGACCTCGCACCTGAACCCTGGGTGCCAACATGAGCCGGAAGCCCCTCCTCCCAAACATTTTAATAAATAAAAGTGAAATCTGAAAAAATAATGATTTGATTTATTCTGTGAAAAAAGAAAGTGACATTTTTTAAACAAATATGTGAAAAAATGTAAACAAAATGGTCCGAACAGTGTCTACGAAATGCGTTTAAAAATCCCCAAACATCTTATAATACACACGTATTCACATGATTTGTGACGTGTAAAATATTGAGTTTCACTACTGACAAACAACTAGAGATGTTGAGTTTAAAATATATCGTCTCATCAGAATCTAAAATACGATGCTAGAACTGAAGCGTCCTACGTGACGGAGCCGCATTCAGACGCTATAATAAAACACTCTTTAAAAAGATCACTATAAAAAAGCTCAGCGGCTCAAACCCTGAAATATCTTCATCCTCTTCATCTTCCCTCTTCCTCGCTGAGCTCAGGTTTCTGTCATCATGAGAGTAAAAGTGAAGCTCAGAGTAAATATAGAGACTAACTGAAATAAAACTGACGTCGTCACGAAGCTTGAAATACTCATCCTCTGATTCTCATTTCAACACTTCCTGTTCTACGAGCGTCTGGTTCCCGCTCTTTCTCTCTCTGGAGTTTCTGATCTTCATCTAAACATCAAACAGATATCAGACATCAAAGGCTTTCTCTTTATTCTTCAGCTCATTTACAGGACGTACAGACCCCTGTGTGAAACTTTACTGAGACAATTCTACGCAAAAAACATTTCAATAAAGGAGAATTTAATTGAAACAGAAGCACTTTTAACAGAAACACTTTTAAACGCTAGCAAGTTTAAAAACGTTTGAACGCTAACTCAAAGCAGAGTTCGTACAGAGTTCAAACAAAGCTCTTACAATATTCATAAAGAGTTGATGTAGAATGAATTTATACTTCAGAGATCGTACACCTGACGAACAAACACCATCCACGCTAAACTGAGAGATAAAACATCGGACAACAAAACATTTTAAAACATACATTTTTTACAACTTTTAAATATAAAAATAGTGCGAAAATAGTCTAAAAAAAACTACTGGAATAATTTGACTACAGCGCTCGAGCTAAGATTATCTATATCGTCTAAAGATAACAGCTAACAGCTAACAGCTAACTAACAGCTAACAGCTAACAGCTAACAGTGTCTTTATCTACTCGTTTCATGCAAATCAAACACATGAATCTGAATCTCACGGCGACACAGAGCGCTTCTGGAGAGCGGACGCAAAGCAGAACAAACAGAAGGCTTTTATTCAATTAAAAGCTGATTTAACAACAAAAAACGTCTGGAGGCGGCGAGGAGGAACAAACGGAAAAGTACATGACAAACACTCTGAATCTTGTCCAGTATCTGTGTCTGATATCTGTGTCTGATATCTGTGTCTGATATCTGCGTCTGATATCTGCGTCTGATATCTGCGTCTGATATCTGTGTGTCTGATATCTGTGTGTCTGATATCTGTGTGTCTGATATCTGCGTCTGATATCTGCGTCTGATATGTGTGTCTGATATCTGTGTCTGATATCTGCGTCTGCGTCTGATATCTGCGTCTGATATCTGCGTCTGTGTCTGATATCTGCGTCTGATATCTGTGTCTGATATCTGCGTCTGATATCTGCGTCTGTGTAGATATCTGTGTGATATCTGCGTCTGATATCTGCGTCTGATATCTGCGTCTGTGTCTGATATCTGCGTCTGATATCTGCGTCTGATATCTGCGTCTGATATCTGTGTGTCTGATATCTGTGTCTGATATCTGCGTCTGATATCTGCGTCTGATATCTGCGTCTGATATCTGCGTCTGATATCTGCGTCTGATATATGTGTGTCTGATATCTGTGTCTGATATCTGTGTGTCTGATATCTGTGTGTCTGATATATGTGTCTGATATCTGTGTCTGATATCTGTGTCTGATATCTGTGTCTGATATCTGTGTCTGATATCTGCGTCTGATATCTGCGTCTGATATCTGTGTGTCTGATATCTGTGTCTGATATCTGTGTCTGATATCTGTGTGTCTGATATCTGTGTCTGATATCTGCGTCTGATATCTGCGTCTGATATCTGCGTCTGATATATGTGTGTCTGATATCTGTGTCTGATATCTGTGTCTGATATCTGTGTCTGATATCTGTGTCTGATATCTGTGTCTGATATCTGTGTCTGATATCTGCGTCTGATATCTGTGTGTCTGATATCTGTGTCTGATATCTGTGTCTGATATCTGCGTCTGATATCTGTGTGTCTGATATCTGTGTCTGATATCTGCGTCTGATATCTGCGTCTGATATCTGCGTCTGATATATGTGTCTGATATCCAGTCAGAATGTGTCTCTCCACCTGAGAGAAGACATGATAACTCCAGAAGGAAGTCAAAGTGATCTGTTTGGTGTTTCAGCCAATCAGAGACAGGCTCTGGATATATCTGAGACCTGTGATATGTTGATGAGGAAGAGGATGATAGGGGACCTTTAATAAAACGAGTGTAATGAAATGAGCGTGCAGAGTTCCTGTTTTAAGTCAAAACAAAGAACCAGAAGATGAATTCAATTTTACAAATCCAGATACAACAAGTAAAGCTAGGACCTGTTGCTCCTACGGACGCCCAGAAGCACACAAAAACAGATCATAATAAATAAATACGTCAGATTCAAAAGACGAAAGTATCTTTAAAAGTACAATGTAATATTTGTATTCACATAATTAAAACTTTTAGATTAAGTAAATGCAAATACGTAAGAAAACCACATTCAGACGCTATAATAAAACACTCTTTAAAAAGCTCACTATAAAAAAGCTCAGCGGCTCAAACCCTGAAATATCCTCTTCCTCCTCCTCCTCTTCCTCGCTGAGCTCAGGTTTCTGTCATCATGAGAGTGAAGCTCAGAGTACATACAGAGACTAGCTGAAATAAAACTGTTAAATTAAGTAAATGCAAATATAGATGTTTTTAAAGAGTCAAGTGTATTATTTAAAAATCTAAATTATAAAATAATATTTAATTCATTTTCATCTGATATTTTTGACCGAATCATTTTCCAAATTATGATCAATATTTGAATGTTTTCTTGTTTTATTGTCTTTAACAAATAATGATCTCAGAGCCATGTGTACCCGTCGGTAAAGGACCATGTGTACCCGTCGGTAAAGGACCTCGTGTACCCGTCGGTAAAGGACCTCGTGTACCCGTCGGTAAAGGACCTCCATACTTTACAACAGAAACTCTGAAGAACATATTGAAACAGCTTTATTTCGTACGATTAGAGCCCGACGCGTCTTTAGCAGCAAACATTTAGTGACGTCTGTTTGTTATAATCTTATTAAAATAATTAACGCATGCAAACATGTATTTAAAGCTCTTGATAACACATGCTATTTATACTTTAGAACAAAACAAGACCTGTTATATCCTGATGATGTACTGCTATTAAAACTATGAATATCAACTAATATAATAAATACTTTATATATTTAGTTTGTTAACAGTGCTTGCAAGTGGAATGTCTTTTATTTTGAAGGACTTCATATTTGGTCGTTTCAAATCAAGACACGACAAGTTTTATCCTAAAAACCTTCAACATCTCATCATATTTAATATCTGATTGTTATTTGGTCACTATTTAAATGTAAACAGTAATAGTTTGATGTGTTCACTCTGACCCTTCACAATAAGATGTGTTCACTCTGACCCTTCACAATAAGATGTGTTCACTCTGACCCTTCACAATAAAATCCCTAAGACATGCATTAGGGCTTTTATGCTGTTGATTGTTTTTCAAGACTATCTTGAAGTTAACATTCAAGTAGAAGTCGTTTTCTGGCTCTAAATCAAGAACCCGTCAGTAAAGGCGTCCCACAGGGCTCTACACTGGGTCCCCTTCATTTCACTATTTACATGAATAATACACTAAATAATGCATTTTAATTTTAATGTATAAAGTATTTAGCGACTAAAGCCTGTTTGTTAGATTTAACACAAAATATATATGAGCTAGTGATGTGACGTTCGCGAACGATCTTCTTTTGAACGGCTCTTTGGTACGAACGAAGGGAACCGAGTCGTACTTGGTGAGAGTTGTTCTTTTTATCGTTGTTTCGCTGCCTGCCATAAATCCACTCGCCTTTACGGGGACTTGCTCTCCTGAATGCACATTAGCCGTAGACGATGATGGCGTAACGCTGCTTGAGTTGGAGTTCAGCCGAGAGATGAAGCAAGTTAGACATCTTCTGTGAGTTAAAGTAGATTTCTGGCAATACAGTCAATCGTTATCCTGGTGATTATTTTGCAGATAAACAAAGTAACCCCGCCCCCTCAAAAACAAACCGGCTCTTTTGAACGGCTCTCGGAAAGGAACGGAGCCATGAGATCTGGCTCCCTTCAAAGAGCCGTAAATCCCATCACTGATATGAACTATGATCTTTTTTAATAGATCTAACTATTTCACAAAACCAACTCAACGTCAAGCAACATGAAAATGCTGCATTAATGCAATCATAATAATAATATGATTCTCATGAATGGTCTAAGCTGTATGTTTTAAACTTTATTTAATTAGATGTTTTGCTAATAATACGTCTGTGTTTATATATATTTTTCTTTCAGAATAATACACAAAATATTGAATTTTCTAATAACAAGCGTACAAACATTTGTCCCCTAAACATCAGAAACCATCTGCTGTTTCTGAGTTTAAATCTGGCACAGTGAAACCAGTCGAAGAGACAATTCATCTCCAACAACTGTGTAGATATATATGAACTATAAACATACAAATACACATATTTTTAAATTCTATAAAGCTGATATTTGCTCATGCTACAAAACCAAAATGTGTTATTGGTCTTTTTTTAGGCCATGGTGATGATGATGAGGTGATGAGGTGATGAGGTGATGAGGTGATGAGGTGATGAGGTGATGAGGTGATGAGGTGATGAGGTTGAGATGATGAGGTGATGAGGTGATGAGGTGATGAGGTGATGAGGTGATGAGGTGATGAGGTGATGAGATGATGAGGTGATGAGGTGATCTGATGAGGTGATGAGGTGATGAGG